>PVHY01024005.1:0-20171 GCA_004024945.1 Uropsilus gracilis
TTTTTTTTTTTTTTTTTTTGGAACTAGGTCTCACTACGGGCCCCAGGCGGGACTCGAACCGCGATCCCTAGGCCCGGCTGCTTCGTAGGCTGAAGCTTACAGGCACGAGCCACCGTGCCCGGCCCCCCTTCTATCAATATTGTACCCCTACACCACTACTCCATTTCTACTTTCTCCTTCCCCCCCTCCTAACACTCCAACTCCTCACTCCCCAGAAGTCCTTGGTTGATGTTTGGCGCACTGGTTTTTTTCCTTTCCTGAAACAATGTCCTTTTTCCTGGGTGAGGACTGCCCTCCTGGAACACAGCAGACCAGGCAGCTCAGATCTCCAGGAGTAACTTTGAGGTGGGTAGCCAGGTCGGGAGTGTCTGGAACCTCTTGTAGGGCAGGTGTGTGGCATGGTTCTCCAAGCTCCCTTATTGCGATGCTTTCTATGATGGTGGAGACAGTCTCCTTTTCTCCAGACCTGTGTGATCACTGGGACTCATGCCTCTTCTTTTATGCTGGCTGCCTCCTCCATGCCGACGTCTGTCCCATGGTGCTGCTTCTGAGTCTTATTGTTCTGGCATCTGGTATTGGGACCTCATCTCACAGCCACTGGCAGAGGAGAAGTTCCCCAGTGGGGACAGACTTCAGCAGGTGATTGGTCTAGTGCCTCTCCTCTCTGGTGATTTACAGTTCTGCCATGAGGCTGCAGCCACATCTCCGTGACTTTCTTCACTCACTGGAAAAGGAGGGAGCCTCACTCACATTGCACGCATCTCTGGTCCAGGGGTTTGGTTCCCAGCACCAGTAGGAGCTGTTGTAGGTGGAAATCTGCGACCAGTTACCACAATAACTAGTCTCACAGTCTTGTTTCTTGTGGTTTCCACCGTGCTCTATTTGTGTCCCACCCAGGTGATGAGTGTATCCAAGGGCTGTTATTTATTCCTCTCCTCTACTGTATGTCTGTAGTTGGGGTGCTGATTTTCTCACTTCTAGTGCAGGTCTGATTGAAGTGAGACTAAGCCAGAAGGGAAACACCCTCCCATACACCAGCCCCACCGCCGCCTACCCCCACCTCTGTGCCCTGGCTGAGGTGCCCTACCCCCACCTCTGGCCCATGTGAAGGCAGAGGCTGGCTCCCCCAGTCGGAGACCCCTGAGCCAGAGACCCTGGTGGCCAGGATCACCCTACCCCCAGCAGTTTAGACCTCCACAGGGGTGTGCTGGGGGACCTCCCCAGAGGCCCAAATCTTCAGAATCGATACCATGTGTTTGTAACACCATTTTCTTTTACTAATCTGAACTATAAACTTGGAATGAAGAAAATATTAAACCTCATGGAAATGGAACTTTACAGTGCATCAGTATCTTCTAAAAATACATTGACTAGTACTAGAACTGCACAGCCTTCTTCCAATTCTGCTACTATTTCTTTTAATCAGATTGTGGATCCTTTTTGTTGATAACTGGAAACTATTTGACACTCTAATCATTATCCCTGACATTCTGTTCAAACATACATTACATACCTTTGTAAATATTATTTTTAGTCCTCAAACTATAATATTTGTTTTAGCTTATTTAAGCAACACAACCACTTAGTGTTTTTAGAGTTTTACAATATTAACATATTTAATCTTCTTAACAATGGTATGAGATGGAGACTATTATACCCCTTTTTTCCAAACTGGCACAGAAAAATTAATTAACTTTCCCATGTCTTTTCCTTATAAGTGGTGAAACTCTGGTTTCAAAATCCATGCTCTTAAATCACAGATCTATGATGTGAGAATGATTATCTCTATATTATCTATGAGGAAAATGAGGACCATGATTATACAATAATACTTTTTAATTAGAAATTATTAGAAAATATTTCAAATGTTCAGAAAGATTTTGAAATAAATACAACTTGGGAATGTTCCCACCATCAAACTTTAAGAAATCTCAATCGGATTCGATTTTTATTTTTTAAAGAAATAAAATATAAAGCCGTGCCTGTGGTCCAAGTGCTGGGAAGCAAGAGGCCAGGGATAGTTTGAGTTTGTGGGTTCAAGACTACCCCAGGCAACATAGCGAGACCTGGTCTCAAAAAGCAGCCGAGCGTGGTGGCGGGCACCTGTAATTCCAGCTACCTGGGAGACTGAGACTGGGATCTCTTGAGTCCAGGGATTGGGACTAACCCAGGAAACATAGGGAGACCTACCCAGAAAGAAAGAGGAGAGAGAGAGAGAGAGAGAGAGAGAGAGAGAATATAGATACATTTGAACACCCCTCCTCCATCTTCCCTTTCCTCTCCCCACACATATGTTACTTGAAATTGACATTTCTGGTTCCTTACATGGTTTATACTTTTACTATACTTATATACACATGAACAAAATATAAAGACCTACATTATATTTTTAAGACTTAGTCACTTTGAGCCGAGCATGGTGGCTTATGCCTGTAATCGGCAGCCTAGGAAGCCGCAGCCAGGGCCAGGGATCGCGATTCGAGTCCCACCAGGAGCATGCAGTGAGACCTAGTTCCAAAAAAATATAGCTGGGTGTAGTGGTGTGCACCTGTAATCCCAGCTACCTGGGAAGCTGAGACTGGGGATTGCTTGAGTCTGTGGTACCCCGGGCAACGTGAGCCTAAGGTTCCACAGGCAAAAATAGCGAGAAGTAGTTTCAAAAAAAAAAAAAAAAGACATTCATTTTGATACATAGGTCTGCTTTGTTCATTTAAACTCCATTGTATGAACACAAAAGAATTTCTCCATTCTCTATTGATGGACATTTAGTTTCTACTTTTTAATAATTTAAATAATACTGCAATGAATATTCTTGCTTAGATCTTTTTATATACACTGGGGAGTCTCAAGCTAGGTCTTAGGAATCTACATCTTCAGCTCTTCTTTTGAGAGCCAAGCTCTCAAAGTGGCTATTTAGTAACATTTTTACCAGCTGTAACTGAGAATTTCTGTTGCTCCACATTCTTAATAGTACTTAGTATTGTCAGATGTTTCATTTTGACAATCTGATGGGTGTGAAATGATGTCCCATTTTTGTCTTAATTTTGATTTCCTTAATTACTAGAGTGAACTTTTTCCCAAATATTTATGGGACACTGGTTTTTCTTTCTTTGGTTTATTTATATAGCCTTTGATTTTTTAAATTTTTCTTTACTAATTATAGATATACTTTACAAATTCTAGGTCAATCACCTATCACTTATTAAGTATGGCAACAGTCCGAGTTGTAACTTACTTTTCATTTCATCATTTTTTGTGTAAAGAAGTTTTACATTTCAACGCAGTCAAATGTATTAGTATTTTACTGTATAGTTTTTTGTGACTTGTTTAATAAATTATTTCCTATCCCAAAGTCATATATTTTTTGGTAAAGTTTTAAGAATTTTTTTTTCATATGGAGTCTTTAACTTTTTTTTATATGGAGTCTTTATAGAACCTATTTCTATATTGTGTAAAGAAATTTCATTTTTTTCTCTTCTGTGTAGCTGATCATCCCAGCACCACTTATTGACCAGATATGAACAGTCAATTAAAAAAAATAGACTAACTATACTATAACTGGATATAGCAAATGGGACCAGGAGAAGTGGTTCCCAAGGTCTACCCATTCAGCCTTAGCTTGGCGTTCTTAGTGGTGCTGGCTCTGGGTGGTCCTAGACATCAGGGAGGGTTTAAAAAATTCTAAAGAAGGTCTTCTGGTCACCTCGTTTCCTGTGTGACCAGACTGTTGGATTGTTATAAAAGAGACTGCAAAATACAATGACTATAAACAAACAAACAAACAAAACCCCCAAAACAGTTTTCTTCACATCCATCAACTTTCTAGAGGTGAACAGTATTTTTTTTGAACAGTATTCTTTTTTCTTTATTTTTAAATTATATATATACATATGTTTTACATTGTTGTCTACCCTGAGGATCTCCCACTACCTTGATGAACCATCATCTTGATTTGTTGTGTCCATCCCTCCCCGTTATACCCCCCTCTCCCTCTTGTTCTATGCTTCAGTTCTGCTGGCAGTTTAAAATTTTTCTTGTCCTTTTGTTTGTTTCCCTTATATCCCACATGTAAGTGAGACCATCCAGTGGCTTATTCCCACTGACATGATTCCTTCTAGCTTCATCCATGTTGCTGCAAATGACATGTTTGTCTTTTTTTTTTTTTTTTTTTTTTTTTTTTTTTTTTTTTTTTTTTTTTTTTTTTTTTTTTTTTTTTTTTTTTTTTTTTTTTGAGACTAGTCTCGCTATTTTTGCCCGTGGAACTGCAGGCTCTCGTTGCCCGGGGTACCACATACTCAAGCAATCCCCAGCCTCAGCTTCCCAGGTAGTTGGGATCCCCACGCCCAGCTATTTTTTTGGAACTAGGTCTTGCTAAGGTCCCCAGGTGGGACTTGAACCGCGATCCCTAGCCCCGGTTGCTTCATAGGTTGAAGCTTACAGGCACGAGCCACCATGCCCGGCCTCATGTTTGTCTTTTTTGATTGATGAATAATATTCCACCGTGTACATGTACCACAACTTTCTGATCCATTTATCTATTTGGGGGGCATTTGGATTGTTTTCATATCCTGGTTATTGTAAATAGTGCTTCAATAAACATCTGAGTACAGGTGTCCTTTTGAATTAGTGTTTTTGTATCCTTTGGGTAGATTCCCAGAAGTGGGATTCCTGGATCGAATGGAAGTTCCATTTTCAATAGCTTAAGGGTTCTCTACACAGCTTTCCATAGTGACTGGGCCAGTTTGCATTCCCACCAGCAGTGTAAAGTGTTTCTTTCTCTCCACATCCATGCCAGCACTTGTTGTTGCTTGTTTTTTGTTTTATTATTATTTTTTTTTGGTGACCATTTTTACTGGCGTAAAATGGTATCTCAGTGTGGTTTTGATTTGCATTGCACTTCCCTGATTAATAGTGATGTTGAACATTTTTTCATATGCCTATTGGCCATCTGTATTCTTTCAAGAAGTAGAAGTGGTTTTTTAGCTCTTTGCCCTTTTTCTTTTTAGGCTATGTCTCGAGATGTTGCCCAGAAAACTGCAGACTATCTTTGTCCGGGGTACCCCGGACTCAAGCAATCCCCAGCCTCAGCCTCCTCCCAAGTAGCTGGGATTACAGGCGCTAACTACCACGCCCAGCTTTTTTTGAGACTAGGTCTCCCTATGTTGCCCCAGGAGAGTCTCCAACCTGCAGACTCAAGCGATTCTCATGCCAGCCTCGCGTCCTAGGCGTGGTATTAAAGCCACGCCAGCATTTTTTTTTTTTTTTTTTGAGACTAGGTCTTTCTATTTTTGCCCATGGAACCGCAGGCTCATGTTGCCCGGGGTACCACGGACTCAAGCAATCTCCAGCCTCAGCTTCCCAGGTAGCTGGCATTACAGGTGCGCGCCACCACGCCCAGCTATTTTTTGGGACTAGCTCTCGCTGTGTTGCTCTGTGCGGGACTCGAACCGCAATCCCTAGCCCCAAACCACTTCATAGTCTGAAGCTTACAGGCACAAGCCACCGTGCCCGGTTCGCACCGGCATTTTTGATTGGACTTTTTGCTTTGTTTTTGGTTAAGTTGTGTGAATTTTGTTATCATCAAATTAAAAGGCTTCTGTGCAGGAAAAGAGACAATAATTGAAACAGAAAGAAACCCAAACAAATGGGAAAAAACTTTTGCCCTTCTTGCAAGTGATAAGGGCCTGATAACAACGGTGAACAGTATTCTAATGTTATTAGGCGGTGCTGTGTCAGAACATATTTTCAGGGACCCAGGTTCCTTCCATCGTATTGCCCCATATTTTCCTAAAGCGTTGTCCCTTTTTTTGTAATCAAAGCTGGGTTGCTCATTCAGCAACATTCTAGCTGCCCATCTGCCTATGTCTCTGTGAATATTTTAGTTATCTGAAATTCTTTCTTTGGTTGATTCTTCAGAACGAAACCATGGGAAGAGCACTCTGAGTTTCTACAATATTCCTAACAGTTTTTCTACAGCCTCTATACTAGAAGATCAATTTGGCTGGATACAAAATTCTGTGATTCACATTTCCTTTATTTGAGTTTCCTAAATATGTTACTCTATTGCTTTTTTAAGTAATGTGTTAACTAGACAAAAAGTGATAATTATATAATTTTCCCCTTATAAGTGACTTGGTCTTTTTTTCTTCTGGATGCCAATAGTGTTTTCTTCCAAATTAATTATTTTTAATAGACCATGTCTTTATATTTGCCTCCTGGATCAATTTTTACCAGCTATATGGCAAGTCCTTTCAATGCATGGCTCCTACTTCTACAGCAAAGTTCATTCCTTAGTTGTATTCAAACATACATAGTGATTTAAATGTATTTATGTATTTATTTTAAAAATATATGTGTAGTATAGAAATCTTCCAGTTTTCTGATTTTTTTTTTTTTTTTGAGACTAGGTATCACTATTTTTGCCTGTGGAACTGCAGGCTCACATTGCCCAGGGTATCACAGACTCAAGCAATCCCCAGTCTCAGTTTCCCAGGTAGCCGGGATTACAGGCATGGGCCACCACGCCCAGCTATTTTCTTGGGACTAGGTCTCGCTATGTACGTTGCCGCTGGTGGAACTCGAACTGTGATCCCTGACCCCCACCACGGCTTCCTAGGCTGCCACTTACAGGCATGTACCACCCTGTCCGGCCCAGTTTTCTGAAATTTGCCCCTGCTGCTTTCCTCCCTTATATCTATTTGGATTTTCTTCTTATTTTTTCCTAACGCTGGCATTTTATTTCCTGCCATTTTTCCTCATTATAAGACTTTCTCTTGGAAGGGACGTTGTTTCTAGTTCTGAGAGCTTTAGTTCTGAGACCTTGTCTGCCCCATCACTGTGAGACCTTATTGTGTCTTCATGGTGCAGTCTCTCTCACTGGTAGGCTGGACTTATCTGATCCCCTCTGGACATCCAGTGAGTTACTGTTGTTGGGGGGTGGGGAATGGTTCTCTTGCTTTCAGGGTTGTTCAAAGTAGAGTTCCTCCCCTTTCCCTTTCTCTGCACAGTCTGATCCCACACAAGCCTTGCAGCTGATAGGGTTTCTTTTTGACTGCATTCAGAGGAATGTCTTACCACCCAGGTTTGTAGAGCTCTTATCCCCAATGCATTTTGTTGCCATCATAGTCCTCCCCCACCCCACTTATTTATTTATTTTTTTATCTTTAGAGACTAGGTCTCACTGTGTTGCCCAGGGAACTGCAGACTCTCGTTGCCCAGGGTACCCCGGACACAAGCGATCCCCAGCCTCAACCTCCCAGGTAGCTGGGATTACAGGCGCACACCACCACATTGAGCTATTTTTTGAGACTAGGTCTCACTATGTTGCCCCACGTGGGTCTCAAACCCACGTACTCAAGCAATTCTGAGTCTCAGCCTCCTGTCCTAGGCTGGGATTAAAGGCACATGCCACCATGCCTGGCTCTCCTACCCCACTTATTTTGCCATATATCACTTTCATTATCATCCAATCCTAAGTCTTTCATTGTTTACCAAAAAAAAAAAAAATCCTTTATAACCAAAGTAACCCACATCCCCAGCAGCTGTCAGCCACTATGTTTCTCAGTCTCTTTTCTCTAGTGAAGAAACTGTACCCAGCACTGCCTTTAACCCTGGACCCTGATTCTAGTCCCTGCCCTAGACTGGAGACTTTTGTCTCTGAAGTAGCTGGCTACTTCTCTTGCATCTCTGTTAGGCTCCACATAGCCTTGAAGTTTATAGTCCTGCACATAACTTTGTGTTTCTATTTAGTTCAAGGCTACAGAGATGATAAACTTGTTTTTGAGTTCAGTACTATTATGCTTTCTTTTCAGGCTTTATCTGTCCTTGTTGTGTATTTCGCAGAGAGAGAGAGTTGTCTAAAAGGGTGAACTCATAGAATCACCTTGAATCAAAGTATTTCAAAAAGTATTTTTGAATGGACAATGAACTGACTACCCACTGGCCATACTTTGGCCTTCTAGAGGAGCCTCTGCCCTGTGACAGCCTTTGTGATCTATAGAGTGATGGGTCCTCAAATATGTCTACTTCTTAATCTCAGGAACCTGTGAATATGTTAGGTGGCATGGTAAATAGGAATTAAGGTTGCTAATCAACTACTCTGCAGATGAGGATGTTATCCTGAATGATCAATTGGCACAGTGTAATCAAGAGTCTTTAGAGTACAGCCGGGTACGGTGGCTCGTGCCTGTAAGCTTCAGCCTATGAAGCGGCAGGGGCTAGGGATCACGGTTTGAGTCCGACCTGGGGCCCGTAGTGAGACCTAGTTCCAAAAAAAAAAACCAGCAGGGCATGGTGGTGCACGCCTGTAACCTGTAATCTGGGAAGCTGAGGCTGGGGATTGCTTGAGTCTGTGGTACCCGGGGCAACGAAAGCCTGCGGTTCCATGGGGCAAAAAAAAAAAGAGTCTTTAGAGTGCAGCAGGTGGGGGCAGAAGAGTGAAAATCAGAAATGGTATGAGAAAGACTCCCTGACAGTGCTGGCCCTGGTTTTGATTATAAAAATGCCAGTAAACCCCAAAATGTGGGAACCCTCTCAAATCTGGAAAAGGTCAGGAATTGGACTCCCCTGGAACTTCCAGAAAAACAACTGCCAACACCTTGATTTTTAACCTTCTTAGAACTTCTGACCTGCAGAGCCGTAAGTTGATAAAAATATGTAAATTGATAAAAATATCACTATCTTTGTGATAATTTATTGTAGTAGCAACAGAGAGCTGAACAAATGCTTGTTGAATAACTGAATTAATCAATCAAGGACAAGTCTACTACTACTTTATCTTTCTTGTTTTTCTTTTAAACAAGAAAATGTTTTAATTGTAAAACTAACTTGAAGGAGGGGAGGGTGACAATGCACCATGGTGGGGCAGGCACCTGATTCTTTTTGCTGTGGTCCTGTCCCTGGAGCCATCTCACCCCAGGTGAGGACAGAGGCTAGCATGTTATGTAATGACAATATAAATAGACTTCTAGAAAAGAGGAGGGTAGCCAGGTGCAGTAGTGTTTTTCTGCAGAGGCTAGGGAGTGAATGTGGAAAGCCCCAACACCTGTGCCTCTATCCAGCCACAGAAAGGAGCGTGCATTCTAAGGGAAAAGCCACTGTTCAAACATTCATAATCCACCCCCACAGTGGCTCAGGGGGGAGAAGAAGCTGTGTGTCAGGCAAGTTCTCAGAGACACACAATGCAGGCTGGAGGGTACAGGAGCTGAACCTCCCATGTGGGCACAGGTGCACATGCACACACACAGACAGGTGGGGATACAGACAGACACATATATCTCCTGCATAGTCTTCTTTGGCCCCCAGTGGTCCCACGCAGACTTCCAGTCATGGGAGGATCGCCTGTCCTTTCTGGTAGCAGGGCCTGTCCAGAGATGGGTATCCTGGAAGCCTGACTTCTCACCCTTAGTTCCTGTGTTTTTAAAAGTCACAAAGTCAACCCTCTCACCTTTTTCATATAATAATTCTTCTAATCTGGGGGAAGAAAAGAGTTAGTTTGGATTATGCTATACCGAATCAGGTACTAACATCTTAAATAGCATGGAATTCCTGGAGTGGTACTGCAGGATTCTGAGATTGATGGAAGAACACTGTAGACTCCGTTTTTGGCTCCCCCTCAGATCCATAAGTTGAAAACCAATATCCTCAGTGTGAGGGTATTTGAGAGCTTGTTTGGAGGTTCTAAGCAGTGGAGCGCAACTAGTTGCATACTCTCCACGGAAGAACGGTCCATCTCTATTCGGGGAAGGCTGTCCTCTAGGACCGAGTGCACAGCTTCAGGAGGGGTGGGAGGGATGCACGTGCAGCAGTGAGGAAGGAAGGGGACACCCGCCTAGCCAGCCAGATCAGCCACATCAACCCTGGCGATCAATGGGGTGACAGATGGCACAGTCAGATCACCCTCACATCCAATGTGAGGGTGTTTGGAGTAGAACCTTTGGGAAATGATTTGGTCATGAGGGCAATCCTCACAATGGGATTAGTGCTCTTGTAAAGGAGACTCCAGAGAGCCCTCTGATCCTTCAGAGACGTAAAGACACATGAGATGATGACTCTCAATGAACTAGGAAGCTAGCCTTCTTCTGGACTTGTGAGAAATAAATTCTCATTGACTATAAACCACAGTCAATCACATTCTGTTATAGCAGCCTGAATGGGTTAAGACAAAGTGCTTGTGATAATTGCAGGTTGGATGTTCTGTAACATCGACATGTTGATATGTTTGGTCCTGAGGAGTCGGGTCACTCCCTGACATGCACAGACCAAATTAGAGCACTGAGTTTTTTTAGAAGACAAAGCAGTTTTATTGCTAATCATTCGTAAGGAGGTAGGAGATATGTGATAATTGAAACCATATTCCCTTTGCTCCCACTGCGTGGCACAACTCAAGGCCTGCTGACCCCTACTAGACAGCAGCTCCTCTCTTGTCTGGGTGATTTCTGGAGCAGTGATTCTCAAGCAGATAGAGGGAAGAATAGATCAGAGTCAACTGGGTAACTTTTTTTTTTGAGACTAGGTCTCCCTATTTTTGCCCATGGAACCAGAGGCTCATGTTGCCCGGTGTACCACAGACTCAAGCAATCCCCAGCCTCAGCTTCCCAGGTAGCTGGGATTACAGGCATGTGCCACCATGCCCAGCTCTATTTTTTTGGGACTAGGTCTCACTATGTGCCCCCGGCAGGACTCAAACCGTGATCCCTGGCCCCGGCTGTTGCTTCCTAGGCTGCCACCTACAGGTATGCGCCACCATGCTCAGCCAATTGGGTAATTTTACAAACTGTAAACATCCATTTCCCCCTTCTTTCTTGTCTACCCAGGGAATCTGCTCTGCCCTTTCCCCACCCTCCACCACCTTAAGAATCATTGCCTTACAGCAAATTCTTGTGAATTAAAAGCAATCTTATTTTTGCTTAGAGCTTGTTCTAACTCTTATCCTGTAACCATGTCCATGTTGGTGAGCTTTTCTGTAGATAGAGCTTTTCATACAAATGCCCCAGAAAGTCTGAACCTAGCTGTGTTTCTTTCCTTCTGTTCTTTCTTGTCACCATCAATCTAAGAAGATTTGGTTCCCTTAACTAGTCTTCCTCCTGGATGTTCAAGAATCCACCTTATCCTGTCTGGGCCCCAGCTGTTCCTATTTGGTTTTGGACAGGTTCTGAGTCCCAGAAGACTCAGTACACAGTTGATGACTGTGTAGGCTATATTATCTGGGCTTTCTGTAAATGGATTACCTTGACTTCAGCTTCTGATCCTGCAGAAGGCAGAAGCTTACTTTGCCCTTTGTTGGGGTGGTTAGGATCAGGACTACCTTTATTGGTCCCTATCAGTTATCTCTCTGACTGGAAATACCCTGTTTTCAGTCCCTCCATCTAAACTGTTCTATTAAAAAAAAAGTCTCTTGAGCACTAGAAACTATGGTGATGGATTATGGGTGCTATGGTAGAGGTGATGGAGTTCTGATAGAGATGGGGCTCAGTCTGTGGGGTTCTTGGATCCCCTTGAGAAAGAATTCAGCAGATCTTCCCATTCATCAGCACATGATAAGGTTACTGAGGTGAGGAGAACAGGGAAAGAGAGGCATGTGTGTAGACAAATGGGTAGTCTTAAAAGGCAAGAGCTGCCATTTTGGAAAAGTTTAAGAAAAGGATGCTTGCATGGAAACATGGGCAATTAGATTGGTATTCTTGTCTGCCCCCACCTCTGGCTGATCATCTTTTCTGACCCCACCTTAAATTCCTGGAACCTTCCATAGCTGGTTTAGTTAAGATTTATTTAAAAAAACCCTACTCCCCTCTGGTGTCCATCTTTGTAAGACCTTCCATCCTAAGCTTTTCTTTTCTTAAATTTCCATCAGAGGGAGAACTATGAAGACTGTATCTGAGAGGAAAAATCAAAGACTGTACAAAAATGAGCAGTGATGTAAGAAAATAAATAAATTTAGAAACAGAAAAAATTTCTAGAAATACACAGTAAAAAGTCTCTAGATTGTTGCTTACATTCTTAGCTCTGTGACCAGGATTGTTCTGCCTCCCTCATATTCTTCCACTAAAATTCTTAGAGTAAGTTTCTGAATAAAGAAGAAGTCAGATTTCCCTACTGCACATTGTTCTAACCAGTAGGCAGCTTATTTTCCCTAGAAGTTTCTTCTGTCAGCATGGTTGCTGTTTTGTCTGTGTGCTCCACCCCCCCAAATCATTTGCCCCTAAGGATTCCAGAATTTCCTACTCTTAGTATCAGTTGGATAAGAAAACCCTCTCCCCTTCCTGTTTGTCTCTAAGATTCTCTTCTTGGCTGCTGTGACATTTCTAATCGCCAGGGCTAGCAACTCAGATCTGACTCAGGTCCTTGATCCTGCCGTTTTACTGCCACGAGCCCTTTTCTTAGCTGCAAACATGCACTCAGATTGGGATGAGGAAAGGGAAAATTGGCTCCATAAGGTCACACTGTTAACTTTGATAATGTTTTAAACAAATGGTAAATCAAAATACAACCAGTTCCCAACACTGGAGGAGGCATCTCTCTTCACAACAAGGAGATTGTATGCACGTGTTCACTTTCTTTGCACTGGACTGAGGGCAGTATCAGGAGTACAAATGTGCAGATGATGTGTGGAGCTTAGCGTTGTCACTGCTGGAGGTGTTGAGGGAGGCACTTACCCTGAATCATGATTATTTTCTGCAGGAAGTTTCTGGCCAGGCCCATTCCTCCCTCCAAGGAGTGGTCTATGTCCTTCACTGTCTTCAATCCTAGGACAGACATTCTTCCCACCAACTCTCTTCTGGGGAGTCCCTGATTATGTGAAGGTATTGAATGAATCTTGGGTGAGGCATACTTGAGGATCTGTCAGGTCAGGTCTTATTCTAACTCTCAGGAGTCCCAGATCAATCTGATTTCAGAGTCCATAAATAACAACTCAACATTTCCAGGGGCTTAAAATCAACTCTGCCTTCATATCCTTGGGCCAGAATTTTTTTTCTAGGACCATCTGGACTCTCTGGAGTTGCTGCCAATAGGACAGCAGGGAGACTCTAGACTGCCCAGGCTGACCATGCCTAGGATATTAATGTGGTTTCTGTGAAGTCCTCAGTGCACCAGGTCAGTCAACTATACAGCCTGTTCTCTGTGTTCACTGAGTCCTTACTGTGGAGGAGCTGTTTGGTTCTCCCAGAGCACAGGAGGAAAACAGTGAGGAGGAGGAGGAGGAGTGGGGAGAGACTAATGCAAAAAATGGAGAGGAAGTGAGTGATGCAGAGGGAGGAGAAAAGGCAAACAGCACCAGCAGCAGTGGCAGGAGCAGAAAAAAATTATAGAGTGTGAGGGTGGGAGGGAAAGGCAGAAAGGCAAGGCTATGCTCATGATATATATATATTTTTGATGTTGTTATTTATCACAAGATATTTCCTGCAGACACTGAGGGGTATTTCTCCCTCCACCCCCACTGCCACGTGTGCACGATAAAATTAACCCAAGTTCCCTGTTAACATTTTATAGTGACCCATCAAATATGCATAAGAAAGGAAGGAAGCTCAAGGTTTTAATTAATGATAAAGCCTGGTGTTTCCACAGCCCCCATTCTTGGGAAGAGCTGTGACTAACTTCCAGTTTTCCTCTGCAGCACAGTTCGGGAGTTCAGAGTTAGGGAGTCTATAGCGTTCTCTGCCCTGTTCCTGCCCCACCCCCACTCTTCCAGAGGGTCCCATGTATCAGTGAGGTTGAGAGGTCAAAAACTCTTTGAAAACAGTTGGCTCTATTTCTCTCTCTCTCTCTTCTTCCTTCCTTTCTTCCTTCCTTCCTTCCTTCCTTCCTTCCTTCCTTCCTTCCTTCCTTCCTTCCTTCCTTCCTTCCTTCCTTCCTTCCTTCCTTTCTTTCTTTCTTGATTTTTCTCCTCTCTACTTTGTGGGTTTTTTCTCCTTCTGTTTTGGCCTGCATGACTGTCAGAAAACCTTTCAGAATCTTCTGCCTCTATGTAATGGAGTTCAGAGCACTTTCTCTGGCCTCCTCACTAAAATGCTGCAAAGATTAAATAACCTCTTATTTATAAAAGAGCTTTGCATATTGCAAATCTCCACACAAATGTTAACTGTGGTGACCATGACATAGACTGAAATTGCTTTCCTCAGTGCCCCAGTGGTCCACCCTTCAATGTGATTGTCAGAAAGGCTGTTTTCAGAACTTCCCTATCTCCTTGGCCAGCAGGAAATGCTAATGAAAACTTGAAAACTGACTGCTAAATCCCTGGCTTTGACTTGAAGTTTGTTCTCTTGGGGAGCATTCTTTTTTGGCTCTGTGGACCACAAATCACTTCGCCTATTCACAGTTTACAGCTTGTCTCTCCCTTTATTCAGATAAGCAGGTATTCTAGGGACAGACTCCCTGGAGTTATGGATTCAGACTTTACATATGCATTTAAAATGAGTCCAGAACATCTGGACTCCAGGTAAATGCTGAGTGTGTGTACATGGGTATAAATTCGAAGTGCTTCAGAAATTATGAAGTAGTAAGGAGGGCTTCTGTGATTGTGGTGAAATAACTAAGGCATCAGGAAAGGAAAACAGAACAGGTGATTAAGAGAAAAAAAGAGCTGATCTCTGGTAGAAATGTAAGGACTAAAGTCTGTGTAGCTAAGCAGTGACTAAGAGGGAATGAAATATGATGTAAAAATTCAAGAGGAGTATTTTTCAACCCTCCCTTCTCTCCTTTCCCCTCATCTTCCCTCTCCAAGGAACAAACATAATAGGAGAAAGACAAACTCTTTTAATCCTTAGGTATCTTGTTTGGCTCGGAGAGGCAGAGGTGATTGTAGAGAACTATATAAGTGAGGGTTCGGTATCATATAGCGCTTTCTTGAAAAGACAGCTTAAGGTCAGATGACAGGATCCCAAGTCATCCTCAAACTGAGTTACTTGCACATGTGAATACATAACATATCATTCCCACTAGAAACAGCAATTAGATGATTGCCTTCTTCAGTTATAAAGGAATACTCGCTCATAGGGGAAGATCCCCAAGGGCTATGACTGGATAACAAAGGTAAACTGTCATGTTTTGATAGTCTAAAGTCAGATCTGCTTTCTAACCAGGCATTGCTGATTTTTCTGGAACCTTCACATAGTGCAGTTTGAGAAAACTGTAGGTTTCTCTTCCTGGTAAAGGACGAGATGTTACCATTCCTCACTCCTCTTAAGTCTATTTGCAAATTAGAAATAGGTCAAAGCTTACCCATAAGTCTTTCTGAACTGATTTCTGCTTTATATCCCACTACTTAGCACCACCACCTTACTACCAGGAACGAATCTTCCCTCCATACCCACCAGGAGGCGTCAGAGAGCATGCCTGACTGGGGGCTGCCTGGGCTGGCCTAGCTTCACAGGGTTTGTAAAACTTCCCCCACTTCCTCCTCCTAGGTTAAATGTAAAGGTTAGTGAGTACCAACTTCTTTCCTAGATTGGGGAGGAGGGAAGTGAGGGAGGGGAGACAGCATATCAAAATACACTTCTAGAACGAAAATGATTTCTGTGGCACATGGTGCTACCGAAGGAGAGGTGTTGACAGCCTCCTCCCATTTCAGGAACAGTTCCCAGAGTTGTCTGTAGGCGGATTCACATGACACATTCTTAAATTCGATTCTGTTCTGTGCTGTGTTTGCTCCTTGCTGCATCTTAGGAACAATGGATCACACATTTTTGTATCAGAGTTTGATATCCAATGGGTTGTCTAGCTAAATATCCAGGCTGCCCTTTTTGTAAATATATTTGTGTCAGTATTTATCTTCTGGAGTCATGAAACCTCATTGACCCAGCTCTATATGTGCTTGGGAACTGAATATTGAGTTGTGTGAATGTTCATGCCTCAACAGATTTATTATTAAGAAGTTGGATTGTCTTCATAATGTTTTGATGTTAAAGAGTTACCAATACATTGTTGCTGGAGGAAGTGCTACCAATGATGCCTGGAAACTATTCTGGACCCAGTTTGACTTTCTGTGAAATAAAATTTGAGTTGCGGCATTTTTTGATTGATGTGTCTATATGAGGAAGTTTTTGGATTTTTAGTGCTGCTGCTTTTCTGTTCTCACTCCTCTAAGAATTTTTGCCAACACATCACTGACATTTGAGGAAGAGAATAGAGACAGTTTGGCTTCTTGTAAATTCTTCTGTTTCCTTGGTGATGTAAATAATTATGGAACATATCAAAAGTTTTTAACAAATTCAGATTTGGTTTTGAAAATCATGTTTATTACCTGTGTTTCAGGGAATTCCTTATTAACTCACTTTAAAGCAGAAAGTCTAGCCAGGCACTGTGGCTCATGCCTGTAAGCTTCAGCCTATGAAGCGGCTGGTGCTAGGGTTTGAGTCCTGCTTGGGGCAACACAGCGAGACCGAGTCCAAAAAATAACTGGGCGTGGTGGCGCACACCTGTAATCCCAGCTACCTGGAAGCTGAGGCTGGGGATTGCTTGAGTCTGTGGTACCTTGGGCAACGTGAGCCTGCGGTTCCACTAGCAAAAATAGCGAGACCTAGTCTCAAAAAAAGTAAAAGAAAAAAAAATAGAAAGTCTTTCCTGAAACATAGAACCTACGGAGACCCCAATTCCAAGGAAGGTCAACATAAAACAATACTTAACAAAGTTCAGGAAATATACCCAGGTTGGGAGGGTGGGAGGGAGCTTCAGGTCTCATCTCTGTTCTCTTCAGCTTTACTAGGAGGATGCTTCCAGCATCTAGGAAATTGATTTTTTGTTTTGTTTTTGTTAAGAGACTAGGTCTTGCTATGTTGCCGGGGTAGTCCCAAACACATGGACTGAAGTGATTCCTAGCCTCAGCCTTCCGGGTAGCTGGGATTACAGGCACATGCCACCACACCCAGCTATTTTTTTGAGACTAGTAGGTCTTGCTATGTTGCCGGGGTAGTCCCAAACCCATAGACTCAAGTGATTCCGAGCCTCAGCCTCCCAAATAGCTGGGATTACAGGCACGGTGCATCAAGGAAATTGAAAGCAAGAATTAAATCACCTGAAAAGCTGAAAAGGATTGAGTGAGGAATTAATACAAATCTAGTTGTGGAATCTCCCAGTGGAGAGGTTCTACATAAGGGATAAAATGTGGGACTGCTGCTCGGGAAGAGCTTAACTTTCACTGCATTGGGTGGCATATCTTTCACTTGAGCTATTCTAAATTTTCTCATATTTAAGTATCCCATTTTCATTCTTCCTTCCCTTTCCTCCAGCTTCTCTTTTTTAATTTTGGCAAGTCACCTCTCTTGCTTCCTCTCCCATTTGTGTGTTGTATATTTTCCCTTTGTAAAATTTCACTTCTCAGTGACTATTTCTTTACTGTGAAGTGGGGAAAACAACAAAACCTACTGTATCAGGTGACTGTAAGGATTAAATGGGTTAATATATTGCAATGGTTTAGGCCAGGGCCATGGTGAGTGTTTAGTAAATGTTAGCTATTACTATTACTGAGAAGACAGAGACAATAATATTGGTTATCCAAATTTTGTCTAAAAAGTATCTTGATCTCTATCCACACCTTCCTCTAAGTAAAAGACTGTAGTATTTTCCAAGGTACTCTGCACCCGTGCTTCCATTTCTGTGTCTTAATCTCCTCAAGTTGTTGCAGGAATTCTTTTCCCCTTCACATTTTATATGTTTTCCTTTTCCCCCACTCTCTTTTCTCATTCTCAAACATGCTCAGGTCTCTCCTATTTTGAAAAAAAGGTCTCTATGACCCCACTCTCTTTAAGCTACCATCTCATTTCCCCCCTCCTTTCACTACCAAATCCTGAGTGCCTCTATGTCTTCATGATTCATTTTAATTATTCCTCTGCTATTTGACTCTCCCCCAGCCCCACACTCTCCCATGCCTGTGTCTATGGTCATCCATCTCTAAATTCAAAGAGCTTTTCTTGATTATTGCCCTCTTTAACCTGTTTACAAGGGTCAGTTATTGCTGATTATCATATGTGACAAGGAGTCCTCTTCTCACTGAACCTGTGTGCAAGTTTGGTATGCTGCTTCCTCTCCTCCTCTGTGACCTCTTTGTCTGAAGCCATACAGGCTCCATTTCTTTCTTTCTTTTCCCTCCTCAGCTGTGGGCATGGAGGGAGGTCCAATGTGCAATAATTTGATCTGTGCCCACAAGTTGTTTTTTTTTTTTTTTTGGTCTCACCCCTTCTTATTCCCTAGTTAACTTACATTCATCCCCCAGAGATCAGTGACAACTTCTTTGAGCACATCAATTCCTCTTATTATCTGCTTTTAGAGGAATATATAACTCTTGGTAGCACTTATTATAAATAGCAATTTTTGATTTATTTTACAGAATTCTTTTATTTCTGTCACCTCACTAAGTCTCACAAGGTTAAAATGTATACATATTTCATAAATGAATAAATGATATTAATAAATAAATAAAATTCTGCACTATTTTCTATAACAGTCACACTTGAATGATCACCCCACCCCTCCAACTTGGATAAAAAATGTTATTATATTTCTTCCTAAACCAACTACTACTTACTTTTTTTTTTTTTTTTTTTTTTTTGGAGACTAGGTTTTGCTCTTTTTTCCTGTGGAACTGCAGGCTCACGTTGCCCAGGGTACCACAGACTCAAGCAATCCCCAGCCTCAGCTTCCCAGGTAGCTGGGATTAAGGTGCATGCCACTGCGCCCAGCTATATATTTTTTGGAACTAGGTCTTGCTACGTGCCCCCGGCGGGACTCAAACTGCGATCCCTGGCCCCAGACGCAGCTTTCTAGGCTGCTGCTTACAGGCATGCGCCGCCATGCCTGGCTACTCCTTCCATTTTAATGATGCATCCTCATTCTCTAGGTCACACAGGTTCAGTTTCTCAAAGACTTTTGATCCCTTTCCTCCCATTTCCAACATGCAGTACTCTTCAAATTTGTGTATTTTTTCTCTAAATTCTTCTGTTTGGTTTTTAGTAGAGTCCTCAATTTTACTTAGGATAATATCCTCATGGTTCATCCATGTTGGAGCAAGTATCAGAATTTCTCCCTTTTTAAGGTTAAATGGTATTCCAGTGTATGTACGTAACACATTTTGTATATCCACTCACCTGTTCACAGACCTTGTGATGTTCCCCACTTTTGGTTTTCTGAATGCTACTGCTATGAACTTGAGTGTACAAGACCCTGCTTTTTAATTCTTTTATATATTCAGACCTTTGCTTATAATAGGCAGCTTTTGGAGACAGTTGTAGAGAAGGAAGTGGTCACAGCCATGACACTGGGTGAACTTTTGATGACTGCCAGATGGAAGAGTGAGAGACAGAAAAGCACATAGCAGAGGGTGGGAGAGGATGGAAATTCAAGACATACTTATACCACAGACAACTGGAGAGACCCATAAAGAAAAAAGAGAAGCAAAAGAAGACCCTGTAGTGTACTGTACTACAATCCACCCCCCATTTACTGAGTACTTAGATTATGGGTGATACAAAGATGAATCAGAAGTTGCTCTTTCCTGAAGGAAATGAGGATCTAGTGAAGAAGAGAAACATGTAAACAAAAACTTGCAATAGAATGTGTAAGTATTATAATAAAGGCATTCAAAGGTGTTCTGTGAACCAAAGGAGGTGGTGACTATGATTCTCAGCATAGTGGTGGGTAAAAGTGGGCGTCACAGGATGACTGGGATTTCAGCGGCCTGAGATCAGGAGAGACAAACCAGGAAGACAGAACCCCAAGAAACCTGGACCCATGTGGAATTGCAAACCATTTTGTTTAACTTTAGTGTGAAGGGTGGGAACGGATTACCCTGGGAATTTAGGTGGGGGCTACTTTGTGAAGTCTCTCAACCAGGTGAGGAGTTTAGTTTCTGTTTTTTTTTTTTTAATTTTAATTTTAATATTTTTTACAAGTTTTAAAACTTTAAGACAACATGAAATTTGGATACAATTATAGAAGTAACAAATGGGAATGTTCTCCAATATCCTAGTTAGGAGATTTTTTAAAAACAATTTTTGGAATTTTTTTGTGGGAAGAAAGCAAGTTACATAGATAGGTATACATATTACAATACCATAATTATGAAATTATAACCATGTAAAATAATATATTATTTACTGATGTGTGATTGAAGAGTTTCAAATACCACTGGAATGGCAAACATCAAATTCAGTGTACTAATTATTACTTCCGGGAATGTATAA
>PVHY01024006.1:0-20201 GCA_004024945.1 Uropsilus gracilis
ACCCCTTGAAGCAACCAAGTAGGTGTAGGACACTTTCGATAGTCCCCTAATGGTGGATGTGTTCACATCACTATGAGTTTCTAATAATGCTGACATGCATCATCCATCAGGGGAACAAGACAATTGTCAGGAACAACCAGGAATAAGGGGAGATAGAAACAGGATGTCAGACCAGCCAGACTTGGTGGGTACCTTCCACTAAAGGCAGGGAAAGGACATTGGTTTCAAAATGAAGGTTTTAAACAAAATGGAGTTAACTCTGGTTAATCTGTTCCCAACATTCTTTTCTAATATTTGATTTTAAGTCAATAGTGTGATGCAGACAGTCATCATGTGGCCTAGGGTTGTGTGGCCCTAAGCATAGTGGCCTCACCTGTTGCCTGGGCAGGAGGAATATTGAGTGATGAGCTAAGGAAATGGTGCAGAATCTCTATTCTTACCTTCCTCCAGATCAAAATTCTGCCTGAATTTTCCTAAACTTCCCTACTATAATACCCACATACTTCTTTCCATTACATAGACCACAGTACTTTTATGTTTAGTTATGTAATTTCTCTCCTCTACTAGACTATAACTTTTATAAAACAGGAACAGTGATATTTTCTTGGTGGTGATGGCGGTTCATTTGGGTTGACTGCGTTTGTACTTTTCCCCTTCGTTAATACATTGCCTGGCAACATGGATCATAGTTTCTTTAGCAAAAGTTATTACTTCAAGATTTCTGGGTTCATCATATTTCTTTTGTGAAACTGACAATGATGCTGGGGTGTTTGTCTTTTTACATGGATTGTTAGAGATAAGAGGATGTTCTGGTTTCAGTGAGACTAGTATTGTATTTTCAACCTACAAAACTATAAGATAAATTTGTATTGATTTCAACTACTGAGCAATTGGAAACTACTACAGCTAATATATTTATATTGCTATGTGACAAAGTATTGTTAGAGGTAAAACTTCATAGTGATTAAAGCATCAGTTCACCAGGAAAGCGTAACAGTTTTAAATATTTATGCATAATCATGCATCGTGTGTGCTATAGCTCTAATTCTATGCAGAGAATTACAAAAACATTCTTGAGTGACATTAAAGACCTAAATCAATGGAGAGACACTGAATTCTTAGATTGTAAGACTCAATGTAATAAAGATAACAGTTTCCCCAAATAAATGTATAAATTTCATGCAATCTCAATTAAAATTTCATCACATGGTTTTGTTATTCATTTTCATTTCTTTGCTTTTGTGGAACTTGACACAGATTTAAATTTTATAGGAAAATGTAAAGGTCTCCAATTTGCCAAATACTAGGAACACTTGCTCTATAAGATATCAAGATTTATTAGAAATTTTAGTAGTTAAGACAGTAAAGTATTATTTTATTAAGACAGAATTGTGTAGGATGAATGGTGGGCTGATGGGACAGAAATAGAGTCCAGGGACAGCCTCACACATGTACAGACACTTTATATATGACAGAGATGCAGTAGGGAAAAGGCGGGCATGTCAGTAAGTACTGCTGGAACATTTGAATATCCATATAGGAAAAATAAATCCCCTACTTCACATCACACAAAAAAATCATTTATAGGCTTAAATATGAATGATAGTATTAAAAATCTTAGAACTTAATGTAGGAGGATATGACCTCAAAACTAAGGAATGAATTT
Source organism: Uropsilus gracilis (assembly GCA_004024945.1). NCBI lineage: Eukaryota > Metazoa > Chordata > Mammalia > Eulipotyphla > Talpidae > Uropsilus > Uropsilus gracilis. The sequence continues at coordinate 1,667 of PVHY01024006.1, forward strand.
TAAAAGGTAATTACCATTAAAAGGTACTAGTTATAGATGAAAAGATTGGTACATTTAACTATATTGAAATACTGAACTTTTGTTCAAAACACAGCATAAAATAAACCGAAAAAGCAAGGTACAAATGAGGGAAGCTGTCACTTGCATGATTAACAAAGGACTAATTTCCACAGCACAGGAAAACTTTAAATCAAAAGCGATAATCATGTTGAAAAAGCGGACAGGAGATTTGATTGGAGACTTTATCAAAGAGGAAATATAAATGATCAATAAAATATGAAGTACATTCAGCTTTATTCAGTTCAGTATGTTCATAATTAATCAGGGAAATGAAAATTGTAATTACAGTGAGTTACCATTAACCATCTTCCAGAATGGCAAAATTAGGCAGTTTTATTTTTTAATAAAACTGTGTGTAGTACAGAAGCTCCTGAAGATTGTTAGTGGTGAATTGGTGCATTCACTATGGAAAACAGTTTAGCCTCATGTAGGGATGTAAAATCTACAGATATTTAATGACTGTATTTCTAAAGTCATTGTAAAAATACTGTATTTCTGCCAGGTAGATGCCCTGTAGAATACATATACAAGAAAATTCAAATTAGTATTGTACATTATGGCCCCACACTGAATACAACAGGCAATCTATCTACCATAGAAAAACAAATAAATCATGATATATGCTTACAATGGGATACTTTACAGCAATGCAAGAGAACAAATTGCAGGTGTACTTGACAAATAGACAAATCTCATAAACAATAAGATTGCATGAAAAAAGGCACAAAAGAATATATATATATAGAGAGAGAGAGAGTGAGAGTATGATCCATTTATCTAGATTTCAAAATCAGATTAAATGAAATTATATTGTTTAGGGATATGTGCAAGGTGGAAATACTATTAAAAAAGCAGAGAAATGATTATGATAAACATCAGAATAGTGGACACTAGATAGTGGGGAATGAGGAGCTTGTGACCCAGAGGGGACAAATGAAAGTGTTCAGGAGAGGAGATGAGAAGGATGCTGGAAGTAATGGAAATGCTTTATTTATTGGTTATATAAATTTTCCCTTTACAACAACATAAACATTATGATGTTTATGTACGTTTTGGGCCCCTTTGCATATATTTTATATGTTAGATATATTTTGTATGTTAATATACACAAATACTATAAACTTAAAAAGAAAGAAAAATCCTGATAGTAGGAAATAGGATGTTTTGCATCAAGATGATTGTCTATAAAGCTATTGTAATTAATTTGCTTATAGTAAAGATGTTAAGGGAACAGTGGTGCTTCTTTTTAAGGGAAGTTGCTAGCCAAAGTCCTGCTCAAGGACAGGTAGCCATATTTTGAACAGTATTATCCTCATTCTCCTGACTATGACTAGGAATACATTTGAATGGCAAGTCTATACAGCAAAGCAATGGCACAATTATTACAAAATCTGAGTAGTCAATATTTCTGAAATAGTACTGGGCACCTGACCCAGGAGCAATGAATGGAGAAGCAACTATCGCCTCATCTTTGTATCTCCATATAAAAGGCAACTCTTCTGCCCAAAGAAGTCTGTACTAACTTGATTTCCTGCTTCTGAAACAATGGGGACCAACTCTTGTTAAAGAGAAAAGAAATGTATTGGAATGACACTGGATAGTTCCTAAAATTGATGGAAACAATTGAAGAATGAGGTTTGAAACATGGACAGGAGCCATGAGGAAATTAGACAGGCAGAAATAGAGACCAAATTAATACAAAGAAAGACTCTGCTTAGTATTCAACAGATGCTTTCACTGGCATGGCCGCCACTGGACATCAGATGCTGCTGGTTTTGCTGCTTCTACAAACCTCTAAAAAGAATCTGTATTCTATCATTCACTTCTGAGTCAAAATCTAAAGTGGCAACATTTGGTTGGAAGTTCATATGCCCATAGTCTAGAGGCAAGATTTCTGGGAAAGGCTATTTGCTTGCACTCGAGCTTCTCTTGCAGAATTTCCTCCCAATAGGAAATGTGTTTAGACACTAGTTGGTCAGAAAGGCAAAAAAACTGGTCACAGGGACTGTCAGAAATAAAAACACCTGGCCCCCACAGGAAGAAGGAAAGAGTAATTATAGTTAAGGTCTATGAAATTCACTGGACTACCCAGGGCCAAGGAGGACAGAAGGGGAAGGGGAGGCAGAGATTTGGCAATCTTTGAACTGAAAGACCATCAGGCGGTCTCTTTTCTCTGGCTTGCAAAACACCATTCTCATTCCTTCCCAGTTTCTCCAGCTGTGATTGGTGAGGGGAAGGGGGATATAATTCTGATCATGTAACCCAACAGTTACACTTTTGGAATTTGACTTAAAAAATTTAGGATATGAAAAAGATTTAGTTATAAAAGCACATCACAGTATTATTTATCATACAATTGAATAATAAATGTATAGTACAGAATGACTAAACTATGATAGAGACTTTATGATATTTGCAGTGATTTTGCAGAAACTCATTTTCAAATGACTCAGCAAACAAACTTTTTGTGTGTGTGTAATAGCACAAGCAAGAGACAGATACTGAGCAAAGAACAAGTATCGCGGAATATTTGATTGTTGAGTCAAAAACTATGAAATATCTGAAAATTTTACTGTACTTGCTAGTTAACAGATTACACACATGCACACACACACACACACACACACATAAACACACACCCCACTTATTTTTTTCTTTTAGGACCCAGGAGTGGTGAGGAGCTCAGATTTTGTCCCAGTAAACCATTACTGCTAATTCTCAGTCTCCTGCTGAAGAACAGCCTCAGGGTATAGTTTTCTTTCCAGCACTGGCACACTGCATTGGGGAACTGGCCTCCTTCTTGTCCCTCAGCCAGGAAATGTTCTCTTCTTTTAAATGCTTGAGCTTGGTTTAACTGTGTAGAGTGTGGACATTTCCCAGGAAATAAAACAGAACTTGGGTAGAGTTTTCAGGGTGTTTTAGGTTTTTGCTTTAGGGGGCAAGTCCAGGCAGGTTCAGGTGACAAAAGCACCAACCAGGACATCTATGTTGGTTTTTAAGCCCCATACACATAAGGCAACAATGTGAGGGCCTGATGGCAGTGGCCCACACAGGGGGGGTTCATTATAGGACAGGAACCCCAAATTAGGAAACTCTGATCTTATATATGGCTGCTGATGGCTGTCCAGTCTCCTTTCCAAAAAAAGAAACTTTATCTTTAGTTTAGAAAGTAAGAAAATCTTTTCCAGAAAGGGAAAAAGAGGTCTTTACTATTCTGGACTGTCTTCAGGGAGGAAAAGTTACCTAAGCTTTACTATCCTGGAAATCCTGTGTAAGAGGAAATATCCCTTTACCTCTGCCTTTCTATGTTCAGTAGCTGGGGCCCTGCAAAGCCAGTTCAAAAAAGGTTAACAGGAGAACCGGGTTATTCCATACACATGTGGGGGACTTGAAGAAAATCAAAAGAGGTGGTTGGATGTATAGACTTATTTAACAAAGATAAATACTTTTATAGAGAAGCGACGTAAGATAGGAAAGGGGAGTTAGCCTTTTGTGGGTATTAATGGGAGAAACCAGTGGAAGATAAGGGTTGCCTGCCATCTGTGTTCTGAGAAGACTTAAGAGCTGTCTCTGGTAATCAAGAGTTGTTCCGGCCTCCCTGGTATGAGATACAGGAGGAAGAGATCTTCATGAAGGGAAGTGTCCACCCTGCTTCTAGGTAGGTAAGGGAGGATGAAGAGCTTGGGTTTTTCATCTGTGATTTTTCAGTTGCCTTCAGTTCAAAATAGTCCACATGCTAAAGTGGCTTATTTTGGAATGGCACATTCTGATCCCCTTAGGCTCTTTATACAAACATTCTGGAATTGATTATAAATGCTTTTGTCAGAAGACTTGGACCATGTGTAGAAGTGAGAGGCTCAGAGTGATTCATCTCCCAGCAGGAATTGTACAGCAAGGGTTTAAGGTTAATCTTTAAACTATTCTATCAAATTTCCTCTAACTTAGAAAAAAATTTAAATAAAAGAAGGGGGAAGTAATAATGCAGAGGTGTATTTGACATTGAAATTATTTAAAATAGGCTAAATGAAAAAGTGGATTTTACAAGTTGTGTAGTAAGACACTATTTTTTTTTTAAAAACAATTAGGGATATACGCCAGGCATGGTGGCACATGCCTGTAGGTGGCACCCTAGGAAGCCTCGGCAGGGGCAGGGAGGACAGTTCTAGTCCCGCCAGGGGCATATAGCGAGACCTAGTCCCAAAAAAATAGTTGGGTATGGTGGGGCGTGCCTGTAATCCCAGCAATCTGGGAAGCTGAGGCTGGGGATTGCTTGAGTCTGTGGTACCCCGGGCAACGTGAGCCTGCGGTTCCACAGGCAAAAATAGCGAGACCTAGTCTCAAAAACAAAAACAAAACAAAAAACAAAACAAAAAGACAATTAGGGATATACATCTATGGAGAGAGAAATCTGGAAGGAGGGAAGGTATACAGAACAGACCATCCCAAGATTCTCAGAGCTGGCCTTAGGACATTCTACTTAGGCATGCATGTGTATTATTTTGAACCCTATAGTATTGAGATGTTAATAAAATGTTATTTCTAATGTTTAATAGATATAGATATGCTAGAGAAACAGATCCATCTGTAATTCTAATTTAAAGTAAAATTATGTAATTATATTTGGGATTTAAAATTTAACTCTAAATTTGTAAAAAGATTGGACTATTTAAAAGAATATTAAGTCCCACTATTTATAATTTAGTTGAGATTTACTTTACCTGAGGACGCATTTGTTTTCTTTGGAAATTTTGTTATAAGGCAATGGAATTTAAAATAAAAATGAAATGTGTCCATACTTACGAATGCAGCTGAAAATGTTTAAGGGAACTAATAGATGCTAACTCCCTGACCCCTCTTAAAAATGAGTATTACATCTTGGTAGATTCATAACTCTGGAAATCACATCTGGAAACTGAATGTGAAAGTTTAAGGAAGAACTAGGTTTTAGAATTTGCAGCACTTATAGGTAGAGCATTAATTAAAAAAAAATCAGAATGGTTTCTGAATAACCTTTTTTGGGGGGGTGCAGAAAAATTGCCCTCAAATGCATAAATATTCATGTTGACAAGTTGATGAGAATCAAATTTCATTGAGAAGTTCCTGCATGATGCCACAGGGGAGTGCTTTCTCTGAGCTCTTCCATTTTTCCAAGAACAAGCCTCCATTTCCACCCTTGCAGGAATCACCTGTGATGGTGCAGTCACACAGCTCAGAGGAACCTTACATTGGTTTTAACACTCTGCTGCTGTCTTGAAATTCTTGACACTTTTTAAAACAAGAAAACCTGCATTCTTCACTGGATCTCACAGATTCTAGAGTTGGCCCTGTCTCAGGGCAGTCAGAGCTGGGGTTTCCAAGTGGAGAGTGACCCTCCCCCATGCCTGTGCTTATGGGCTTGCAGCCTTTCCACACACAGCTGTGCCTATTGTCCCCAGTTTAGACCTCTCCAGTATAATGTTAAACGATCCCCTTTACCCTGAGTTTGGGGGGAAGGACTGTCAGAGGGCCTTTGGACCTGGAGGAGATAATGACAAGGGTCCATCTAATTTTCTTGCCTAGTTCAGTGATAGGACTTAGAGTGCTTTTTGAAATTGAACTAATTACCAGTTAATCTAGGCACAGATTTTATGGACAACTCGTCTATCCTATCATCTTCCTCATTCTTTGCCCTTGAAAGTTTATGCTGTTTGCTTCTTTACTTTTGTTTTAGTGAAATTTTAGAGAGCGGAGATATAGGTAAGCTTTCAAACTGCCATGTATGACCACAGTCTCAATTTAGTTCCCATAGAAACAAGGACTCTTCTCTTTAGGACTCATTTTATGTTGGTATTTATAATAATTAAATTGTGTAATTAAAATTACAATCATCATAAGTAAGAACTAATCCAACTGATTCCTGGTAAATACACAACTCAGGTAATGGGAACAGTGTGTGGGCATCGGTTATTTTATTTTACAGAGGGAATGAAAACTGGCTAAATTGACAACTCTGATTAAATGGAAATTAGCTGAGATAGTTTAAATAAAAGAATAGTTTAAATAAAATATAAGACATTCTTTGAAAGAATATATTATTTATTTAAAATTTAAACAATTTGGCTATTTAGACAATTAATTTAACTTTAAAGAAGCTCACCTGTCATTAAAAACATGAGGCTGCAAATACCTTTCTAGGATCAGGTGCTCTTCTGCATTTCAATCATGAATATTGATGTGTTCAGACCACCTGGATTCTATGCCCTCCTCTGTCCTAATTCCTAGTTATCTCATATAACTTCTGACTCCATCTCTCAGTTGGACTTTTGATCTCTTTGCCTGTAAAGACCTTGATTGCATCTGGGTGTTGATGCCTTATTATAATGTAACCAATCCTCCTAGTCAATTAAATGCATCAGGCTCACCAATCTGCTTAAAGATTCCTGGGGGGCTTTGAGGGGCTCATCGTGGCCCCACAGACCCTGGCTCTGCCCTGCCCTGCCTGGTATGTCTGTGTAACTGCTAGAACCAACGAAGAACCCAAGCTGATTGGTGAACCTGATGCAATCAATTGGCTAGGAGGACTGGTTATCTTGTGCTCTCATTTTCATGCTTGTGTTCTCTCTCCTGCTCTCTTTGCTCCTTTATCCCCTCTGTTCCATGCCCAGGTGTACACACTTACACATGCACATACCTAGAGGGTCGCACAATCATGGGGAAGGTACTATACCCCAGGTGCTGGTCACACAGATTAATGAAGGAAAAAGGCTAACTCACTTACCCTACACTTAAATTCCTGATTCTTCAGAAAAATAGAATTGCCTGTTTTGAGCTAAGACAATTATAAAAGCTATCTACCCAGTCTTTTCCTGGGCCTTCCTTGGAGAGCCCTATTTGTCTTGTGGCTAATATGCAGTCAGAAACAAGTCAATGTGAACAAGCTCCTGTAAATATTAAAAATTAGAGAGTCTTTTTGTGATAAAGGTTAGGGGGTGATTAAAGGCAAGCTAACTTTGAGAAATTTTCTCTTGATTGGAAAATAAAACTTGTAACATCTGATGAGTTATTTTCTATTGACTGGGAAAGAATATCCTTTTCAGACTGATTTCACACAAAGATCTAAGTTTTAATTTCACAGTAATTTGTGAAGAATTAACATAAAATTTGGGGTTTCTCCTTCTTTGTTTCCAACAGTATCAATGGAGATTTCCAGAAAATTCTTATCTTCCCTTGAGGTCATATTTCTTATGTGTACCTATAAAGTAGCCACTCTTTGCAGGTGATTATTGAGTACTTGAAATATGGCCCGTATGACTGATGAACTGAATTTTAACTATAACTTAATTTAGATTGCCAATTAGATTGCTATCATATTGGTCAGAACAGAGCTAGAACCTGGTGAAGAACATATTATAGCATAATCTAGGTTATACTGCAGTCACAAAAAAGCCTAAAATCTTGGTAATTCTTAAGACCAAAAGTTTATATTTTGCTTGTATAACTTCTATTTGGAGTTGAATAGATTGTCATCTCAGATATACATCAGTCACTCCAGACTCTTACATGAGCACTTAAATGCTGTGACCCTGAGGGATCACATGAGTTCTTCTGACAGCTCAAGACCAGGACTGGTCAAGTGGCCATACCTGCCCCCAAGAGTCAGGAGTGGGTTGTAACTGAGTGTCAGAAAGCAGCTCAGTAACCACTGCCACAGGCACTAGACTTGCTTGCAAAAGACAGAGCAGGGGTCCCCAGAGAGTAAAGGAGGATCACGTGTGCTTTCTTGAGAAGTGGGGAATTGAGTTTCTTTAGAATGTAATTATCCTTCACCTACTTGATACTCAGTAACACTGATTTATTCAAAGTCGGTAAAATGTAGAGAAACACTAAATAAAATTAGAGCTGACTTCCGTCAGCATATCATTTTCGTTACATGGAAATTTTAAATACGAAGCTCTGCAATGTAAGAGTATTCTTTGAGCATTCATTGTTTAAATACGCAAAAGATAGCTTTTTAAAGTGTCTAGAATGTAAATAGAAGAAAAATGTCCATTTTTTTCTCATGCAGAATATACCTGGTACATTTCTCATTAGCCAAGTAGAAAAGTTTCTTTTCTTTAAAAACAACTTCCTTGCGTGGAACATTAAAGGATAGTGGTTGCCTTAAAAAATGAAAAAAATTATTAACAATGGAGGTTTTTTTCTTAATGATACTGTGGACTGATAGAATCATGTACTTTCGACACTTAACAGCATGTCTTGAATTTTTTTTTAGAATAGCTACAGTGTCATTCAAACATCTCAAGACACAGGGTTCCTCACCATCTGATATTTGATAACAGACTTCCTACAATGCGGCGATGGTTTCCTGGTAACAAATGCTTCAATATCAAGACATAGAAAGGTAGCGCTGATGCCAGTAATCTGTGCACCAACATCACAAGTGCAAAATAGTCCTGCTAAATAATATCGATGCTGACAATTTTGTTACAAGCTATAGCATGGATTCTAGCACTACCAGGACACAGTAGTAACTCTCTAGAGTGTGACTGACTAAACTGATTTGTGAGAGAAATTTTGATCTCAGTGGATAAATTCGGCACCTTCTAAAATTGTAGAACTACCTGTCATTCTTTACCTTCGGAAAATATGGGCATATAAGTCACTCATCTAGCATATCTTTTGGTTTTAGTTTCCAAGACCTATCTGGGTACTCTTGAGGAAAAGAAAGAGAAAGCTGCAAAGATGGCACAGACAGCATGCACTGTGGTATCCTTTATTTAAAAATTGTGAGCTAACTACAGTTGTATTGTTCTCATTTTCCATCCTGATGGCATAATAAACTGGGAGAACATTAACACAATTTTAAGAAGGCATTAAAAACCTGTAAACAAACACACAACACCCATGCACACACACAACATATGCACACAGAGATTATAGTTAAGCACAAAAGTGATGAAGAATAGCTCTGAATGCTCTAAATCAAATTAAAAACCCTTTATTATAATAAATGGTGGCAATACTGTGGCTATTATGAAAAAATTGTAACTGTTTAAAAAGCAAAAAGGAAAAATACTGGCAATTTGAAACTGGCAGCAAAAAAAGCGATGAAAGTAGAATGGAAGATAACACAAGACTAAGTAATACCAAAATTCTAATGTTGATACCGTGTAGAATCGCATTGAAGTAATTTAAAACTGGTTCTTAAGGAACTATTAAAATGTCCCTTGAACTATTAAATGTTTGCATTTACAAACAGTGGAAAATATAAAAAGTATTTGGAATGCTCCACACACACGCACACAGAGGAAATGTACCAGGCGTATGGTCAGTTTATGGTCTTTGTTTATGACCCGCAAAAAGTTGACTAAAGTAAAATTTAAGTGCCAATGTAGTGAAAGTAAGTTAAAAATCCCAAACGAGGCAAGTCAGAGTGTATTTATCAGGCCTAAGAATATATTTCGAGGTTGGGGGCAAGGTATGACTGATGCACATTTGAGAGGAAGAAGATGGTGGAACCAGAGGCAGCAAGTTGTCTGGAGAGTGTTCAGAATGTAGGTGTGCTAAACTCAGATGATCCTGCAGGAGACACCAAAGTGTCTGTTCTACAGTTCTACAGCTCTTCCTCCATTGAAATCTGTTGCATAGGGGCCAATAAATAATTCAAGCTAACTTTTCCGTAAACTGGTTTCTCACACAGCCAAACACCAAACAACCTGTCCCACACGTGCAGAGCTGCTGTTCTGTGACAGTGTAGATATATGAATCCTGGTTTCAGAAGAAAAGCACATTAGCAAAGATTTTTTTTTCCACGGGTTCTTACAAAAATGTCTGAAGCTGCTAGACATCTGCAAAGAGGGGATAAGTTTAGATTTCCCACTGACTTAGGAAGAGAGGAGATTCTATTTTTCCAAGGAAGCCAGAGCCACCCATGAGTGGGGACCTGCTTTAGAATCTATGAAGTGTAGTAGCCTTCATGCTTGAGCTCATGGCATGGTCAGATCTGGGAAAACTGACAGGTAGAAAGGGGGAGAGAAATGACAACTTTGAAGAGCTACAGTATTTGGAATAAAATGTGCCTTGGAAATTAAAATGGTTCATCTGCTGTTACAATGAAGTGCTGTGGTCCTGGAGAAGCCTCAGTCCTCTGGAGACAGGATGGGAAGCAAGAGCCCTCCATCTCCAGGGGCCCTCTGGGCTGGATTGTGACTTCAGGATCTTAATTTTGTGAGCACTCTCAATTGGGGAATTTATGACTTTGCCCAGATAAATATTACTTTTGGTTACTTTCTCTCTAAAATCAACCAGTCAGGCAAGTTACTGGTGATTTTCCAAAATGAAAATGAGCTGGCATAGTATCTTAAGGTGTCCACTAATTCAAATTAATGCCCATCAAAAACATTGCTAGGTATCAACTGCTGTTGCTGAAGAGTAATCCCCAGATGGCCTAACTAGATCTATCACACTAGGTGCTTCAATATCTTGGATTTGTTTGTTTTGAGCCTTAGAGAAATAGTCTTTATAGCTGGACTTTGAAACTACTTTTCTTTGGTTTTGTTTCACTCTTCCTCTTCTTCCTCTTCCCCTTCTCCTTCTCCTTCCTCCATGGTTTCCACGATGAGCTCTGCAGTGCAGGTGGCTTCTCCAAGACTGTTGACAGCCTTGCAGGTGTATTTGGCATCATCATCCCCGCAAACCTCGCTAATGATTAAAGAGCAGTTCCCCTCCTCGTCGTAGTCTATCTGGAAATGACGGGACTCCCTGATGGACTGGTCATCTTTGAACCAGACAACCTCAGGGTCTGGGTAACCTATATCACAGGGAGGGAAAACAGGTTGCAGAAACCATTACTCAGAATTTCTTATCAACTCATGCAAACCACTACCTCTGCTGATTAACAGAAAGGGGAAACAAGTTGTGAAAGTTATTGGTGTCTCTTTGGATATTTGCACTTGAATATGGGCATCTATTGTAAATACTAACATCTGAAACCCCAAAGTAAGTATTTTACAGTCATCCTACTGTCCACCCACCTATGGATAACTTGAAGCACCTTTATACAGATTTTGAGCATTCCCTGGAACATTGCCCTGACTCCTGCTCCCTGCCTACAGTGAAAGAGATCGTTAGGTAAATAAGAATGTATTCTAGTATAAAAGCTGAATGTAAGTAAATTTAAGTAAAAAATAAGAGTCAGAACACATGCTCATAGGGATGGGGGGGGATAGTGGCAATGTTAAAAAACTGAATTGTGGTGGTGATTGGGCAACTTTGTAAATTTCTAAGAACAATTGAATTGTACACTTAAAATGGATAAATTTTGTGGTGTGTGAATTATAACTCAATGAAGTTGACAGAAGGTATAAAAACATAACTTAGAGGAACTGATATTTCTAAAAAAAAAAAAAAACCACAGTAAGTTACATTTGTTTTTGTTTGACTCCACAGTCTATAGGTAACTGGAGGTTAACCACATTGATTAGCCTCATGTAATGCATTAGTCACATTTGTGCAAAATTCAGTATAAAGAACATAAAATACATCTGTATAGAAACACATGATAGATACCTTTAAAATAAATGTAATTATCCAACAGACATGATCTTAAAATTTTGGAGCATTTTTTCAGGATCAAAAAAACAAAACAAACAAACAAAAATTCCTGTAACCTCAACTAGAATAAAAAATTGTACTCAAGGACTTACAAATTCTCACTTTTTTTTTTTCAGGTAGAATTTTATTTTTACTAGAACAGCGTCCATATGCTTTAATTTCCCCTCAGTTCTCCAAAGTTTTGTAAATACTAAATAAATAACCCCAAAGAGAAAAGTGAATAGAAATATGAGAATCACTGTGTTACAATAATTTTTAAGAATGAAAAAAAAGGGAAGAACTTCAGAGGCCCAAAGACCCTGGTGATGAAGAATTATGAGCAGAGACTCTAGAGATTTCAGCAGATCCCCAATGCGGGCACTCCCACACTAACAAAGGTAACGCATCTACTTTGTTTTACTATTGAAAGCAAAAAAGAGAAAGATTAAAAAAGGCAAGGCATTTTAATAATGTGACCCAGAAGAAAAATTGTTTTTCACTGCTAATTTTGTTACTTGACCTGAATGGTAACCACCTAATATATTGTTGAGGAATCTTACAAAATGAGAGGCATGCATTTCCAAACTGTAGCCCTGTGCCCTGCAACCTTGGGAAAGTTGCTTAATAGACCTGTGCTTTATTTGGTCAGACTGAAATAGAAGATAAAACAAGCATCCACTGTGATTGGGACATGACTGCGATAAAGACAACAGCACTGATGCCTGCCTTATCTTGCCCTTATCTCCCTAGAATGTTGCAATCAGGTAGAAACAAACTGTATGTGGGCAACACTGCTGATTTCTCATGTGCTTTGCTAAGATCCTTTAAAGCACCTTGTACTCCAATAATTCACACTTCTCTGGCCACACTATTCCCAGCAGCAGAGAGGTAAGCATGGTAAGGTACATTAATTGAGTGGTTGTCCCAGGTACTTGGAGCCTGACTTCCCTGAGGTTGAAGTCATATTGTAACTTTGTCCTGATACAACCCATTCTCTCTTGACCTCCAACTTTCCCCTTGAGCACCTGACATCCTTAAAAGACATAAAAGGTTTCTTCCCTTAGCATGTGTCATGTCACAGAATCAGAGCATCAGATACTATCTTACAGCAGAGGTGTTCAATAGAATCTGGGCACTCCCACATGAGCTGATCCCCACCCAACTGAGCTGGTGTGCAGCTGAGCCAAGACTTCACCCTTTGTGAACCAGTCCCAACGATCCTCTGAGAGTCACTTGTGATCAATTCACATGCTTTCTACAAGTTTGCAAAGCTCACCTTCTTAAGCATATTCCATAACTAAATAAGTCCATGCAAAATTACCTTTAACTTAGACTAAGTAGATGAGTGACTGGAAGGCACTAACCTTCAGGTGATGGAGCTGGGTAGTGGGCTCTGGGACCACGCCTGCTGACGCCCTCTCTCACAGAATGGCTATTTCTAAATTGTTCCCAGACTGTCTGAAGACTGCTGGTATCTTGCTCCAGGCACACAGTAGGGACCCCCCCACTGCCCCCCCCCCCCGTTAACCATACCCCTTTTGCAGCAAAGGAAAAACAGCTATGACTTACCTTCAATCTTACAGTCAAATCTAGCAGCACTTCCCTCCACCACTTCTAAATCACGGATGGTCTTAGAGAAATAAGGTTTTACATGGGGTTTTTCCTCAGCAACAGCCTCAAGAAAAGCCTGAGAGACATCTTCTAGAAGACAGGGAGGAGGATATGTGGTCATTTTTTCATTCCTTTTTCTCTCCTCTTCCTTAGCTTAGAAAAAGTTGACTTTTCAAAAACAAAAGTTGCTATAATTTAGCAAATGATACAGCTTGGAGGACTCAACCATATGTACACCTTTCTCCTGAGAAGAGGTTGGCCAGCAGCCAAATGACTTTGGCAGAGGAGAGAGCTGTGCCCAAACTGGGGAAGTGTTTGGTCTCTCCCCTTCCCTTATGCTGACACATTGAAAAAGGAAATAATCTTTAAAAAGGCTTTTTGGCTGCATTTCAGAATACATGGGAGGGTATCTAAGAAGGAGCCACACCAGGCTTCCTGATCTTTCTGTACCCCCATGGCCTTTCTCCTGCAGAGGTCTTTCATCGGTCCCTTACACAGGAGGAACCAGGTCCTCGAGGCATCTGGACCTTGTCAGTAGTTCTGTTGGCCACATTTTTGCTGCCTTCAGGTTGTATGATTGTGGATTAGGATTTGGGATTAGCCCAGGAAAATTTAAAGAGGATTCTGTTACTTCTCTTTCCCCTTAGGCTATTTCTGAGTCCTCTGGGAAGTGGCAGGAATAGATTAAGAGGGCCAGTCTATGATCTATGGATGATTCTGTCTCTAGTCTCAGAAGAACAGCCAACCAAGTGGTCTTGCTCATTACCCTGCTTTTGTGTACAGAGGGGATCGAGACTTAACTTTTTACCCTTGGATACCAAAAGCCCCAGGTGGCAGAAAGCGGAGGGTATCTCTGGTCAAATGGGCCACTTCAAGAAAATAAGAACCAGACCCTGCTTGCATCTGAAGCAGGAAGAGGTTAAGGTCCTTACCGAGGAGTTGGGCAGGGCTGTATCTCTCTAATATAGGGGAACTAACTGTATTGATCTCCAGGAGAGGGCCTGCCCATTAGCATCTACCCAGTTCAAATGACCTGTGTCAGCATCGTGAAAAATATCCTGCAACTGGATTATTTGAATTAATTATTGTTTAGAAGAAAAACATGAAGCTACAGTAAAGAAATAGTTTTTCTTTCATGGATATTTAAAAGTATATTGTAGTAGTATTTAAAAATATATACTACCACATGTAACTTGTTTTTTGTCTGTTTACCTATTAATATACAAGTATAGTGCTGTAACTGGAGGGAGCCTTTGAATAAAATCTTTGCTAATTCTTAAATAAAATACAGGCAAGAGAAAAGTGGAGAACATCTAGTTCAATTAGACAAGCACTAATATCCTCTCAGAAAACAGTTAAACTGCAGGGTAAACAATTAAAGAAAAACTACTAGATTTATCAGTTGTTAGAGCGACCTAAAGTACTTCTGAATTTTATCCTTATAGGTTGTATTATAGGGGGGAAAAACCCAAAAAAACAAGAAAAAGCCCCACACCTCAAGCTGGCCCTTCGGCCCCCCACCCTTCCTTTTTCGCCAACTGGTTGAAGAAAGTCTTCCTGGAGCTCCTTACCTTCTGACTCTAGCTTTTCTGCATTGAGCGGGCTGGTCGGTGACCCTGTTGAGGATTTCCTGCCACTGAGCCCTGAGATCATTGCCATAGAGGACAGTCTTCCAATGGCTCTCACAGCATTGCCCGTTTTCTGGAAAACAGACACTGGGGTTGGACTCAGGCGGTGTCCCTGGTTCCAGCGGGGTAGAGAAGCTCGGGGAGAAGGGCCCAGCCCAGAAGCAGCAGCTGTCCCCTGAAGAGGGCCTCCGACCACTGAGGTTCTGCCAGAGGAGTGAGCCCAGCCTTGCTCTGCTCAGCACTATCAGCGTGTCAGAAGATGTTCGGAGAAAGGAATGGGGCCTGGAAGTGATGTGTGCGTTAATGTGACTAAACAAGGTCAACATGAGACAAAAACCCTTTTCATACTGTGCTTCAACTCCCATAAAAGGGATAGTTTATATAAAGCAACTGGAGGCTGAGACAGCTCCAAAGACTTATTGCTGACCGGCCCACTGGGGCTTTTTCTCTTGAAACAATGCAAGTGATAGGATTTCAATTGGTTAAGAAGATAGTTACTACAGATCCCACAAGGCCTGATGCAAAAAAAAAGGATTGACATTGGGCAAGTCACTTAACCTCTCCCAGCTTCAGCTTCAGTTTCCTTCTCTGTATAAGGAGAGGGTTGGACAAGATTATCTCTAGGGTTTCATGTAATTCTGTTTATGACTCTGATATTGAAGAGGTTTCGAGAAACTCGTTGGCCCCGGTACAAGTCTTTGAATGTCAGCAAGGTTCTGGAGGGATGTTCTCCATGCGGCATGTGCAGGCATAAAAAGGAGCACCCAGAGAAACAAAAAGCGACCGTGCTTTTTGGCTGGGAAGAGGCACCGTGAGACAGGACAGCATTTTTGAAAAGATCTGAAAAGACATTAGGATGTAAGAGAGCATTCTCTTTACATTGTGAAACACTCTACCTAGCATAGGAAGTCAAGAAATCTCCAGTGAGGTTTCGTTGTGCCTGTGCTTCTACCTTTTTAAAAAAAGGTTCATACTCTTTCTAAAATCAACAGGATGACTAAGACAAGAAATTAAGGCATAACTCTTTCCACTCAAAGTATCTTTTCAAGCTTCCAGAGAGTAGATGTCACCACAGACTGAGTGCTGTTTCTCTGGAGAGAGTGAAGGAAACGGCCTGCACATGGGCAAAAGCCTCAGCCAGTGGACCTCCCATTTTCCTCAAGGACATTTTTCTCCAGAATTCACATCCCATCCTCAAGTATTTCCAGATTAGGGACTATCTGGAAAGCCAGAATGTGCCAGTAAAAAGTGCAATTATTTTAAAAGTAAATACTTCCAGGGCACTAAAGAACTGTACAGAAAATGGGAGTAAGAAAGAATGAGATGAGAAATGGAATAGGAGAGGAGCGAGGACAGAGGTTTAAGTGGAGATAGTCGTTCTTCTGTTCTGTCACATGCCCTCTGACTTGTGGACTCTTCTCATGCACTTTGGACAGATGTGTCACCTGGTCCTTTGCCCTTCTGCACACATCACTAGGCAATGTGGCCTCTCTTACCTTGGTGAAGCTGGGTCACTCTGAACAGAACCCCAGAAACCCCAGGTGGAGGTGATGAGAAGTGAGAGAAGGTAAGAGATGCCTACTTGAGCCACTGAACTGTGTGCAGAGGCACATGGCACTGCAGAGAACCACACGGCCTGAGAACACTCGGCAACCTCACATGCTCCTACGTGGGAAGGTTGCTACTGGTGACATCACTGACCTATTTGTTGCACTAGTTGCAGGGTGGAGAAATCAGCTTTTCCCATAGGAGCTTGGTCTGCCCTTAGGAATGGGTAGGACATGGGGCCAACCACGACAGCCCTCCTTGCGGTATTGATGTCAGAGCAGACTACTTCCTAGTCAGTCAGACTCATTTCTCCATTCCCCAATTCCAACACTGATTGGTTTAGCCTATAAACTGAGGGTTGGTCCTCCATAAGGGACAGACCACTGTGTTCTGTATGATCTTGTGCAAGTCAGTTCCCCTCTCTAGGGTTCATGTGCTTGGATCGGAAAATGCAATTTTCCTGAGGCTCTAGTTTTTTTTACAGAAAGACTATGATTCATGCCTGTGGATGTGGGCTAGGAAATACTCCCTTAGAGCTTATAGGCTCCCTAACTCTACATCTATAGATACTGACCAGAACTGTTCTCACCGTGTGTCTTCCTTCTTCTGGCAACAAAATAACTAATATGAATTCACCAGAATGAGGCAAAGAGAGTTAAAATATTTTCAAGGAGTAAGGAAATTCATGTGGATAAATCAGTAAGTCACGTATAGGGAGAAATATTCCATCGGATGGACTGATACAGCATAAATTTTCTAAAACGAGGAAAAATGTAGGAGGTGGTTAGTAAGGACATACTTAAAAATAATTGACATTAGAATCCAATCATTACAAACTCATTTCTGAACTTAAAAGATTGATGTTATTTTTCACAACTGGAAGAAGACTAGACGTGTGTGTTCTAGATTTCTAGTTTCATGTCTTTGAGCTGATTTGGTGCTGCTTTATTGGCCAAGATCTTTGGAAATATTTGGAACATCAAGGCAGCAATGCTTCGATTTCTTAAGTTCCGTTCTTGTTTGAGGAAGTCCTTTTCTTGTCTGAGACTATTGCCACCAGGGTTCCTCTGGTCCTGGAGGGCAATGCCTAAACAGGCCTGTCTACTGTGGCACAGACTCCCTTCTCTGGGGCAACTAGAGAGGATGGCTAGCCAGCCTGCTTTGCCCAGGACTGAGCTCTTTGCCCAGGAGGAGGGTCTGTCAGCCCTGTAGCTGACAGAGTCACTTGCAAATGGGACAAGTTGATTCTCAAGAGCGAGCTAATCAGCTTGGACCCTGTATATATGCCAACAACACAAAACTACAGTGTTCCTTGACAAGGGCATATCACCCAAATTGTGAGGTCCAGGTATACTCTGCTACACTGAGTCAAAAGTGTTCTTCCCTATAGCCCTGTGACCCAATTGCTGGCTTCTGGGAAGTAAATTTTGTTGTCCACAGGCCTCTAGTCCTAGTTGCCGGCTTCTGGTTGTACCTGCAGAGGTTCTGTTATCCTGCTCAAGTGCCCACCCCCTGCTGATCCTCCCTACCATATCTTTGAAAATTCTTTTGATACAAATGATAAAAACAAAAAACTTAAGATTAATAGTATGATCAGCTGTCTGTATATTGGCTTGTTTATAGGAATGTCTCCCACGTTATTTCTTCCCTCTTGGGCCTTTTATGAAAACTATAGCAAAATGAGAACCTCTTCGAGTACAGCAGCAGAGAATTCTGGCTTCCTGCCCGGCCCCTCCTCCACGACAGTCCATCCCACTCTGTTCCATTCCATTCCACCCTGCCCTACCATGAAGAACCTCTGCTGCCTCGAGAGGGGAACCCACTGTTCCAAGGTTGCTGGAGGTCCTGGCAGCTGGAGCTGAACATGTGGAAAACACTTTCCTACAGAAGCAACATAGCAGAGGATGGTCAGATGCAGCAGAATTATTCCCAGTAGAATTATGCTTCAGAGATATTATGCGTTGAATTGAGAATCTGCAGGCTGCTTCTGTGTGTAATTTTATGAAATGTACCTACTATTTTAATGGAAAAATCAACTCCAAATCCTGCCACAAGTATTAAAATATCTCAGAGTTTTTTCTCGGAGTCCTGCCCTTTCTGCCCCCTCTCCCCCCCCC
>PVHY01024007.1:0-20201 GCA_004024945.1 Uropsilus gracilis
TCCCTTTGTTCCCCCTCTTCCTTGACCTCTTTGAGTGCTTTTATCACATTGATTCTGAATTCTTTGTCTGACATATGGAGCATTTCTTCGATGTCATCCATGTTGTTTCTTTCAAATTGTTTATCCTTAGGTGGTGAGTTATTTTTCTTAGGGCTTGCTTGGGTGTTTGTGTTCTTCCTTTTTCCTGTGTTTTCCTTTCAGATCTGCTCTACGTATTGGGTGACTACTGCTCTAGTAGTAGGCATGTTGAAGCCTATATAGTTGTATTTAACGTTGCCTATGTGGTATTGGTAGTGAAAGTCTTTGTTTTCTGAGTTTGCGCCGGTGCCACGTAGCGGCGCCCGCAGTTTTGGGCTTTGGGATGGGCGCCGTTAACTCCAGGTGGGTTCCTTCCCCACCCCTGTTATCAACTCAGTCCAAGGTAAAGTTAGGCTGAATAGGCAGGGTCCATACAGATGCAGATGGCCAGGCTGCCTCCTTCCCAGGCTGTTTCCGTGACAACAGCCGGGAGATGCCACAGTCTGCTCCAGGTAGGGAGCGTATCCTATCTGTCTCGCGTGGTCTCCTCCCCCAGGTGCGGGTGGGCTACCTGCTTCTCTCAGCAGGGTCGGAGTCCCCTTTGCAGCTGGCTCTTTTGTCCGCAAGAGCCTCAGTCCGTTCTCAGGACTTTGGGATGGGCGCCGTTAACTAAAAAAAAACTGGAGCATTTAACAAAGATGACAGAAAAGGAAAAGAACTAGCTGAAAAACATAATCAATGAATTAAAAAATGAGAGTGAATTCTTATTTTTTAATTCATTTCATTAATTTGTCACAATTGTGTATTAATTGATCCCTCCTTCCTCCATATCCCCCCTCTGTATCCCTCCTCCAGTCACTCCATCTCCCATTTTTCTGCAGTTTGTTGGTTGATTAAGTTGATGTTCAGTTGTTGGTTGTTTGGCCTGTTGTTCTCTTCCGATATCTGGTAAATTAGGGGAACTAAAGAACTCAGGGAAAAGCCCAGAACAAAGAATGAAAGAAATGGAAGAAAAAGTTAGTACTTTAGAAGATTCAGATCTAAACAGGAAACAAACAAACAAATAAACCAGAAAACAAAACATGTAAAGGAAAAAAAATGAAGTACACATAGGGAAATCTGACAACCTGAACAAAACCAACATCAGAATAATAGGCATGCCTGAAAGAGAAGAGAAAGACAAGGGAACCCAGAAAATATTGAAGAAATAATTGAGGAGAATTTTTCCAGACCCGAATAAAGAAATGAAAATCGACATACAAGAAGCTAGAAGAAGACCAAAATACCATAATGAAAGAAAAGCAAGACACATAATAGTTAAAATAACAAAAATTCAAGACAAGAAAATAATAATGAAGCTAGTTAGAGGCAATAAACAGATAACATATAAAGGAAAACTTGTTACGCTCACCTCAGACTTCTCATAAAGAGACAATTAAGGCAAGAAGACAATAGGGTGAGGTATACAAAAAACTCCAAGATAAAAAATGCCAGCCAAGGATACTTTATCCTGAAAAGCTCTCCTTCAGATATGAGGGAAAAAATTGGTCCTTTTCAGACAAACAAAGCCTCTATAAATTCACTATAATCAAACCCTCTCCTTTAAGAAATACTACTGCAAGTCTTCTAAAAAATACAACAAAATATTGAGCGGGGAGACAGTAACAAGGAAATGAACTGAACCACAAAAAAGAAAAGTGATGACTAAATTGACAAGTACAGACCACCATATATCAATAATCACCCTAAATGTTAATGAACTAAACTCACCATTAAAAAGAAACAGAGTAACAGAATGGATTAAAAAAAAAAAAAAAACAGAATCCAACTTTTTGCTGCCTCCAGGAAACACCTAACTGCTAAAGATAAATGCAAGTTCAAAGTTTGTCTTTTCACAAAGATGCTAGTAATTGCCTGGTATATTTTGATATTCCTTCATTTGGGGCATATATTGATAGTTTTATGTCCTCCTAGTGTATTGTCCCCTTCATCATTATATAGTGACCATCTTTGTCTTTTATTGCTATTTCCAAAAGACTGGAAAACAATCCTACAAGTAAATGGACCCCAAAAGAAGGCAGGTACAACCATACTCATATCAGATAAAGTAGATTTCAGACTGAAAATAGTAATAAGAGACAAAGGTGGTCACTATACAATGATGAAGGGGACAACACATCAGGAAGACATAACACTTATCAATATATATGCACCAAATGAAGGAACATCAAAATATACCAGACAATTACTAGCATCTTTGAAAAAAAGACATTAAAGAAAATACATAGGTAGTAAGAGACTTCAACACCCCACTCTCACCAAGGGACAGATCAACAAGACAAAAAACAAAAACAAAAAAACACAGACACAGTAATCCTAAACAAATGCTTAGTTCAAATGCACCTAATACACATCTACGCTGTACCTGTAAGAACGGAATACACATATTTTTCAAGGGAACATGGCTCATTCTTCAAGATTGATCATATACTGGGCTACAAGACCAGCATCTGCAAATTTACAAGGATTGAAATCATACCAGTGATTTTCTCTGACCATCAAGGCATCAAAACAGTAGTCAGTTATGAAAAGAAGGAAAGAAAACCTCCCATTTCATGAAGAATGAAGCCATCACTATTGGGAAAAGAGTGAATTAGTGAGGAAATCAAAGAAGAAATAAACATTCACTGAGATGAATGATCCCAAAACATATGGGATGCTGAAAAAGCAGTAATAAGAGGGAAATATAGAGCAATACAATCCCACGTCAAGAAACAAGAAAATACCCAAAGACACTTGTTGGAAACCATGGGTGGGAAGCAGAAGAAAAACAGGCAGAAGAAATTAAGATGGTCTAAAATTGTAGACCAGAGTTCAGTAAGTATGAACTGAGTCATTTATTAGAGTTTTTTAAGTCCCTTAAATACCCTGGCAAAGAATGGTTACAATGCAGTAATAATTAAACAAAAAGAAAGGCAAAACCAAAATTTCATGGTAGGTAGCATGTGGACATACACATTTTCAGTGTGTGGAATAAAGGTGTGCCCTTATTTATTGCGTATTTCTTATTTGTTTATGGAGTCCCACAGAAACAACCTAATCTCACATCTGAGAGAACTAGAAAAAGAACAACAGAATAACCCAAAAGCAAATAGAAGAATGGAGATAATTAAAATTCAGACAGAAATAAATGAAATTGAAACAAAAAAAAAGACTATTGAAAAGAAAAGATCAACAAAACAAAAAGCTGGTTCTTTGAAAAGATAAACAAAAAAGATTAATCTCTTAATATTAAGAAGGAGGAAAACCAAAATAAGCAGAATCATAAGTGAAAGAGGAGAAATTACAACAGACAAAAAAGAAATACAGAGAATAATTAGAGCTTATTGTGAACATCTATACGCAAATAAATTCAACAACCTTGATGAGATGGACAAATTTTTAGAAGCATACATACAACTAAAACTGGATAAAAAAAGACATAGAAAGCCTAAATAAACCAATCTCAAGCAGTGAAATTAAAATAGTAATAAAATCCTTCCTCAGAAACAAAAGCCCTGGACCAGATGGATAAACTGGTGCCTCTCCTACAAAAACTCTTTCAAAAAATAGAGAAAGAAAGAATACTGCCAAATACATTCTACAAAGCCAACATCACACAAATACCAAAACCAAACAAAGGTAACACAAAAAGGAAAACTATCGGCCAATCTCCCTAATGAACACAGATGAAAAAATTCTCAACTAAATCCTAGCAAACAGAATCCAACAATGTATTAAAAAGATAATACACTATAACCAAATGGGATTTATCACAGGGAAACAAGGATAGTTCAACACCCAAAAATCAATTAATGTAATCGAACACATCAACAAAAAGAAAAGTAAAAACCACATGA
Organism: Uropsilus gracilis; assembly: GCA_004024945.1. NCBI lineage: Eukaryota > Metazoa > Chordata > Mammalia > Eulipotyphla > Talpidae > Uropsilus > Uropsilus gracilis. The sequence goes on from PVHY01024007.1 coordinate 3,918, forward strand.
TCATGTCAGCAGATGCTGAGAAAGCAAAGTGCAACATTCATTTGTGATGAAGGTTCTCAAAATTATGGGACTAGAAGAAATGTACCTTAACATAATAGAAGCAATACATGACAAACCCACAGCTAATATCCTAGACTAAAAGTCTTCACTCTGAGATAAGGAACAAGACAAGGCTGCCCTCTGCCATTACTGCTTTTCAATATAGCTCTAGAAGTACTAGCTAGTGGAATTAGGCAAAAAAAGAACATACAAGGGATCCATACAGGGAATCCTAAGAATTCTACAGAAAACTTAATGAAAACAATAAACCAGGTCAGTAAGGTAGCAGGCTACAAAATCAATGCACAAAAGTCAGTAGCCTTCTTATATGCAAAAAAAAATTGGTATAAAGAAGAAATAAAGAAAAATTACCCCATTAAAAATTGTACCAATGAAAAGTAAATACTCAGGAATAAACTTGACAGAGGTTGTGAAAGGCTTATACAAAAAAAATTGTGAAAGAAATGTTAAAAGAAATAAAGACAAAGAAATGGAAATACATCCCCAGCTCATGGACTGGAAGAAATAACATAGTCAAATGGGCCACTCTACCAAAAGCAATCTACAGATTCAACACAATTCCAGTAAAAACCTCAATGTCATTCTTCAAAGAAATTGGAAAAATGTTACTAAAATTCATTTGGAACAATAAACAACTTCCAGTAGCCAAAGCTCTCCTGGCTAATAGGAGAGGGAATGGAGGTATTATACTTCCAGACTTTAAATTGTACTAAAAAAAGATGTAATAATTAAGACAGCATGGTACTGGAACAAAAACAGACACACAGACCAATGGAAAAAAGTTGAAAGCCCAGAAATAAAGCCACACATATATAGTCAGTTTATCTTTGACAAAGGAGCAAAGACGATACATTGGAACAAGAATTGTCTCTTCAATAAATGGTACTGGAAAAACTTTACTGCTATATGCAAAAAAGTGAATCTAGACTACTCATATTATGTACAAAAACCAACTCAAAGTGGATAAAAGTCTTGGATGTAAGACCTGAAACCATAAAATACATAGAAGAAAATATAGGCAAAACACTCCAAGACCTCCACTTCAGAAACCCTTTTCAGGATACATCTACATGTACTAAAAAAAAATGAAGGAAAACATAAACAGCTAGGACTACATTATATCAAAGGCTAAGGTAGCACAAAAAAGACAATAACCAAAACAAAAAGACACTTGAGAAAAAAATTTTTGCTCTCCATACAAGTAGTAAAGTTCTGATACAACGATCCACAAAGAGCTCATAAATTAACAAAAACAAAGCAAAAAGCCCAGTCAAAAAATGGGGTGAGAAACTTAAAGTACACTTCTCAAAAGAAGAAATACAAATGGCCAATAGGCATATGAAAAAATTTTCAACATCATTAATAATCAGGGGACTGCAAATCAAAACCACAATGAGATACCATCTCACACCAATAAGAATGACCCATATTTAAAAAAGGGTGGGGGAGAGGCAACAACAAATGTTGGCATGAATGTGTAGAGAAGGGAACACTTAAATACTGCTGGTGGGAGTGCAAACTGGTTCAACCACTACATAAAACTTAAACTACTGAAAATGAAACTATCATTCAATCCAGCAATCCCACTTCTGGGAATCTACCCAAAGGATACAAAAGCACTCATTCAAAAGGACACCTGTACTAGAATGTTTATTGCAGCACTATTTACAATAGTCAGGATATGGAAACAATCCAAATTCCCCCAAACAGATGACTGGATCAGAAAGTGTGGTATATGTACAAAATGGAATATTATTCACCAGTCAAAAAGACAAATGTATGTCATTTGCAACAAAATGGATAGAGCTAGAAGGAATCATGTTAGCAGAAATAAGCCACTAAGAAAAAGAGAAATACTGGATAGCCTCACTTATATGTGGGATATAGGGAAAACAAACAGAGAGGGAGGGGATAAAATCTGTAGAGGCCTAGGCACAAGAGATTAAGATGCTTGTTCATGGTGGGAGAACCTTAGGGTAGACAATGTAGTACATATATATAAATAGACCATCAATTAAAAAATAAAATTAATTATTTAAAATAAAATAAAATGGAGAGTAAAAAAAAAAGAACAAGAAATGATGTGGGCTGGACTTTTCAGATAATGTATTTGTTCAAGGTAAAAGGCACAGCATGGGCAGAGACCTAAGGCCAGGAGAAAAAGGAATAATCGAGGGTAAAGAGACAATAAGGAAGAAGTACAGAGAGGTGTATTACTCATGTGAAACTTTCTCTATGACAGTTTCTGTCTTTGCATCTACTCTGCTGATTATCTTGTTATGTCCTCTGTAAAATCAAGAGGCCTCAACTCTGCACTCATTCCTACCATTTCTTCTCAATGTTTGTTCATTCAACAAACCCTTGCTTGGGTCCTGTCCACTCAATCCCTTAGCTTTTTCTGAGCCCTTCCTCTTAGGTTCAGTGCAGGCAGAGTTGGATTGCTAGACTGTCTTTCCCCCATCCTATAGCTGCTCCTTCCTTCCTTTTACCAGTCACTCCACAAACCCAGGCATTGTCCATCTGTGCAGGTTCTGTGCAATGAGCCCTTTAACCCCAACTGCTTACAACACAGGGTTTTGGGCTTTGACTGTTGGGAGGTTTAGTGGTACAACTCAAATGTCAGTACTTCTTCCCTGAGCCTGCCTGGAAACCTTCACACATGCACACACACAGTTTATAACTTCTTGTGAGGGGTTTAGCACTGAAATCACCATTCTGGTATATCATTCCATCCTGGACAGACGTTGGTGCTTGGTTTCCTATACCTGATATCACTTCACCATTACCCCACCAGACTAACCTCTATAAACTATAAACAGAGACATTGTTAGATTCCCATCTTCGGTCTCCATGAACTTTGAACCCCAAGAACAGGAATTCGTAAGACTGAAATATGTGTCCCAGGCATCTTGGGGACTATCCAGAAAGGATGGGATGATTAACAAGTGTTGGGGAGCATCTAGAAGCTCTGTCCAAGGAGAAGAGCTGAGGCTCTTTGCAGCAGAGGAGAGACTCAAGAGAAGCAGGCACTGTCCTCATAGAGCAGGACTGCTAGACCTGCCTGCACACTTGCCTGCGAAAGGCATGAAAATCAGGCACACCTAAGAGAGTAGCACAGGCTTCCTTGAAGAAGGGAGCTCTGTTGCCTGGAATGAGGAATCAAGACCTGAGAGGTAAGCTGGGCTCTCACTTGAGGTCAGCTGAAGATCAAGGTCCAAAGAAGTGAAGGTCTGGCCGGGCATGGTGGCTCGTGCCTATAAGCTTCACCCTATGAAGTGGCCGGGGCTAAGGATCGCAGTTCGAGTCCTGCCTGGGGCCTGTAGAGAGATCTATTTCCAAAAAAATAGCTGGGCGTGGTGGTGCGCGCCTGTAATCCCAGCTACCTGGGAAGCTGAGGCTAGGGGTTGCTTGAGTCTGTGGTACCCCGGGCAATGAGAGCCTATGGTTCCATAGCAAAAATAGCGAGACCTGGTCTCAAAAAAAAAAAGTGAAGGTCCATGACTCTCCAACCCTGACCATGTTCTGAGAATCCTGGCTTCCTGGCCTCCCACTGCACCAACCCTTTTCTTCCTACCTCTTTGTAATGTCCCAAGAGTCAGTGGAAAGGTGGGGACAGGAACTGCAGGAGAGCTTTGAGCAGCTATTGTCTGTGGAGTCTGGAGCTGAGTGGCCTTGACCAGCAGCAGAATCAGGCCGATCAGGGAAACCACTTGTAGGAACCCAGAGATACTGGCCAGGGGCCTGGTGAGTCTCAGCACAGAGGCACTCATCCAGAGCAGCTTCTGGATGGCTGGTTGTGCTTGAGTGTCCCTGACAACCCCTTGTCCATCACATTCATTTAAGTCCTCCCTCAATGCAGGATTGCTCCACCCACATTAGGTAAGTGAGGAAGGGAAGGCAGAGCTCAGGAATCAGAAATCTGGGGAAAACAAATCTAAAGTCATGCACTATGGATTACCCACCTTGGAAACAGTAAGGGTAAATTTTATGAGCTGAAATTGATAACTACTATATACATATTAACTTTCCATTCACCAATTTTCTCACCATTCATTCAGTGTGTACTTACTATGTTCCAAGCAATACGTGGGCATCTTGACCCAGTAGAAAACAAAGCAGATGTGAACACAGAGTTAAAGGAATTCACATTCAAGTTAATTCAAGCCCATAGTTTACTCAAGAACATTTCTTTTGGACATATAATAAGATTCTCACTTTGATATGTTTATTCATAGACTAAAATCAACCAAATATTTAAGTGTTTTTAAATCTTTAGATATGTCTTACTATAACACTAATTGTATTTACCATTATATACCTCTTTGAACTTTTTGGTGGGTGAGAAATAATGAAAAAAATTTTATTAGCTGGCTGATAGTATGAATTAAGAGGAGTGAATACATCAGTCTTTTAAGCACCAACTTATATGACATTGGAGATACTAGTTTTGCAATATTGATAACATGATTCATTCTCTATTCAAATACATGAGAATTTCAATCATTTTGCATTATTCTTACTCATGTTTCCCACTAATACATCTACTTTATTGCCTCCAAAATATCTGTTCAACTGGAGCTACAGTTCTCTTTTATCATCTCTAAAAAGTCTAGTACCAATTTCAGTCTCACTTCACTGAAGTCCTAAGGATAGGACATTTGCAAATTTCCTTTTGTCCTATAATGAAGAAAACTATAAAATTATAAATACAACTTTCACTGTGGCCCAGAGTAGGCAAGTAAATGATAGCAGGTACTTAAATTAGAAAGGAAGATGTAAAACTATATGTGGTACCATCACGAGTTGACAGTCAGGTACTAGAAACTGCAGAGAAATTTGAAGTGGTGGTTTGAACACTGAAACTTCCTTGCTGAGTGACCTTGAGAAAGTCAATTAACACCTCTGAGTCTTAGTTTCTTGTTTGTAAAATAAGGCTAGTATACTTGGAACACTGAGTTGCACTTGAAATCTTGCTTTAGAAAACTCAATTACTACACAAATTACAAGGGGTCTTTGGGGAACTTTACTGCTTGCCAGCACCATGCAGGACCCTGAGTAGGAAACCTCCCTGTCTCTCTTCTTATCTCACTGCAGTTGGAAGGTGAGAATCAGAACATCCTTAGTCATAATCAAGATAGTTCTGATGGGAAATACAGGCAGACATTTATTTTTAAACACCTTTGCTTAGATGATGCAGACCTTGTAGATTAGAGAAAGTAAACAAGATATGATGAACCAAACCCAAGTTTATCAGACACATAGGAGAAGAAATTCAGTGTTGATTGACTCACAGGAGTGATCTCTTCAAGGTGCCACCTTGGGTTTAACTGTCCCCTTCATTCTTCTGTTGTCTAAAATGTGAACAAGGAGGCTTTCAGGAATGAGATTATTAATTTCCTTTAAGGCACCCAGAACTGAATCTGGTCCATTAAAGAAGGTGGTTTAAGGTCCAAAGTTTCATTCATTCATTCATTCATTCATTCATTCATTCATTCATTTATTCATCAAATCTGTCAGATTTCCTGGGCACTGTCTGTTCCACAGGAGGTATAGGACAGGGAACACTTAGTTGCAGGACACTTGTTTGGGGCTTATGTCAAGAAAAGAAGCTACTGTAACAAATGCTGGCCATTGTCAACACAAAGATAAGCTGAACTCATTCTGTATTGGTTGTATGTTCTTCTTTGGTCACTTTATTATAGGAGTTCTGAGATCATTAGATATCTTCTATAGACATCATTCGCACTCACAGTTTTAATGACTTATCTGACATCTTACAAAGCTTCCTTGAGAAGTGAGGCTCACATGTGTCCCAACATAGAGAGTTGAAAGAATAAAAGATGCCCCTGCTACTTTAAATCAATGGATTAAATAGATTGAATATGAAATGTCACCTTGAAATATTTGGGGGTCACCATGTATGTGAAGGCTCAACCTAGTAATCACTTCATTGTTGTAATGGTCGGTAGCAAGGTCTTTAGAATCTGCCTGCTTTGACTTGAATGCTAGTGTAACCAAGAGTAAGCAGCTCTGTGCCTCAGTTTCTTACATAGAGTATTCCATGCTCTATATATGTAACACATATTACAATTAGCAATAATGCAATTAGTAATAGATCTCCTTTGCTCAATACTCAAGAAGAATTAGCTACTAGTAAACATTATGAGCCTGCATATATAGAAGAAACTGAGGATTTGCAGAGAAAGGGAGCTAGATGCCAAAATTCAAAGCCAAGCTCTGTGACTTCAAAGCTCTTTCTTTTATGGCCTTTGTGCTATTGGTAGAAAAATGATGCTGAACCAAGTGTGTTTAGAGTCAAGGTCCAAGCGTTCCTGAGATTTGTGTTGGAGTAAGATGAAAATTAACCACCAAATGGAGAAAACATGGAAAAAGTGGTTTAAGTATTTACATGCCTTTGACCTTTGGGTTTTTATTGAAATCAGGCCTTTAAGAGAGTAAGAAACAAACTCTGGTCCCATGGGTTGTGCAATGGATCGCATGTCATGAGGTAGAACAAAGTAAGAGGTCAGAAGGGTGAGGCAACAGGTCAGAATGAAATGGGGTCACTTGGCAGTCTCTTTCTCTAGTTTGTCTACAGAATATATTTTAGGTTTTATTCATGAATCAACCCACTGATATGACCTTGAGAAATATAATCATGAAAAAATTTAGAGAAGTAGTGATTTGAATGTAAATGGTTCTTTATCCTTTGACAGAGGTGTCTAGTTTCAAAAGTACCTACCTTCCTGAGTAACTATGAATCTGATTATGACAAAGCTCTGTTTAGCCATGGTGATAAGAGCTCTGGGGAGAGGGTACAGCTTCCTGAAAGCAAAGGACACCATGTAGGGAGGACTCATGAGCCTGTACCCTCAGTCTAGGTACCTAGGGTCCTCATCTTCTTTATTAAAATGCTCCTCTGAGGCCAGGCATGGTGGCGCATGCTTGTAAGCAGCAGTCTAGGAAACCACGGCCAGGATCAGGGATCATGGTTCGAGTCCTGCCAGGGGCACATAGCGAGACCTAGTCCCCAAAAAATCCCAGCTACCTGGAAAGCTGAGGCTGGGGATTGCTTGAGTCTGTGGTACCCCGGGCAACGTGAGCCTGCAGTTCCACAGGCAAAAACAGTCTCCCAGTCCCTGTTCTCCTGATCATCTCTTTCTTCTGAACATGTGAAGGCCCTGATTAGTATGATTTCTTCCTCAAATGAGTTGTTTGGTGGGCACCTACCTCCCCTGACCTTCTCATTCCAGATTTTTGGTGCTCGGTGACCAGGATCTTTCTGTGCTATTCTTACTCAGGAAGTTATCCCATCAGGTGGACTGCCTGGCCCCCATGTGCCCAGATTCAACTCAGCTGCTGGGTGCAGAAGTAGAGGAGGGGGGCAGCTGAAATTTCAACTGTTCTGGTAAGTGGAGCTTAAGCAACTTCTCCTGCTGGCTCATCTTTCCACTGGAATAGTCATCCATTCTACTGGTATACATCAGTCAGTAACTTATCTACCCTGATGGTATTTAATGGGTGACCCATTAGCTATTAAATATTGTCTTTCTTTACATATAGCCATGGAGGACAAGATAAGCATAGTGAAAGTCTCTGCAGGTGCTGGCTTGCTTTCCCTTGCTAGGGACCAGGGCATGGGTAAGGGCTACGAGTTAAGTCAGTTGGGCACTAGTGCCAGAGATCAAAGCTGCACTTTCAAGTGGTTCCATCTAGAGTGAGTACTGCATAGCCTGCCTTTCTAACTCCTTGAGCCTCGAAGGAGCTAACATATATATAGCGGGCCCAATCAAGAACATCAAGAGACTTAACCTGCATGTCATACTTGGTGCACAGGTCTGGAGCACTACTTGGCCACAGGTACACTCCAATCCTCCCTCCTCCTGGACAGGGAGAAAGGTGACTGGATGGGACAGGGACACAATTTAAGATGAACAGGTGAACCCTCAAGTGCAACTGTCTAATATTTAAGCAACCGCTTGTCAGACAGCCAAAGTTCCCTTTTTTGTGTCTAAGAGGGACTGAAGATTATGAGGTTTCAAAAACTCAGAGGTCCCTCCCAAGAATTAATCTGAGGGCTTAAAGGGCATTAGGTAGTCACTGCTGCCACTGCTTTTAGGCAGGCTACCCCTTAGCTTCCAGATCTAACATCTTATTTAAATGCTCCACTGGCTATGGGGTCATTCCCTGAGGTTGAGTTAACACTTCAAGGGCCATCCTTATTTTTTCCATTACATAGAGGTTGAAGTTTTCCCAAATGGGCAGGCTCAGAGTTTCTCTTAATTTGTGGAAAGGTTTTACTGCTTCTGGTTCCCAGTTTCAAGTATTCTGTCCTTATTGGTCTCTTATAGAAGGTTGCAAATAGGATGTGCAATTTCCCCATATCCTAGAATCCACAGCTAGCAATGCCTTGTAATGCTCTCAAAAAACCTCTGTACTGTTTTAAGGTTGTGGGAAGGGAAAATTTAGAGATGGGGCTATTCTATCCATGTTCAGGTCCCTTCAGATATTACTAGACCTAGATATTTAATCTTAGGTTGATGAAGTTGAGTCTTTGATTCTGAAACTTTATACCCAGGAGAGGCCAGGGAGTCAAGCAAATGATTACTGCTTTTTTGTACTTGGTCTTCAGTGTATGAGCAGAGGAGACTGTCATCCAATTACTGCAAAATGGTAATCCCTGACCAGGAAAAGTCAACTAGGTCTTGGTTAAAGATTTGTTCAAACAAATAAGGGCTGTCCTGATAACCCCAAAAAGAACGGCCCAGGTTAACTGGGAAGCAAAGTTTGATGGACTCTCAAAGGCAAACAAGTACTGTGAGTGTGGGTACAAGGGTATACCCCTCTGGAATCTGGGCCAGGAGGGTATAGGCAATGGGAACTATAGGATGTAAAGGAATTACAGCCTCATACACTAATCTTGAACTAACTTTCATTCCCCACTAGGTTTCCTTGCTCCAAGAATGGGCGTAATACAAAGGTTTTTGCAGAGTTTTAGAAGACTTTAGCCTCTTAGGTTGTTGACTAAAAGTTTGAGGCCCTATTTGGCTTCTGAGGGGTTTCTGTCTCAGTCTTGGAAAACTTCACGTGCTTTAGAATTGTGTTTAAATAAGGGGCAGCCAGGCATGGTGGCGCATGCCTATAGGTGGCAGCCTAGGAAGCCATGGCCGGGGTCAGGGATCACAGTTCAAGTCTTGCCCGGGGCATGTAGTGAGACCAAGTCCCAAAAAATAGCTGGGCATGGTGGTGTGCCCCTATAATCCCAGCTACCTGGAAAACTGAGGCTGGGGATTGCTTGAGCCTGTGGGACTCTGAGCAATGAAAACCTTTCGGTTCCATGGGCAAAAATAGTGAGACCTAGTCTCAAAAATGAATGAATGAATGAATGAATGAATGAATGAATGAATGAATGAATGAATGAATGAATGAATGAATGAAGGGCATTGTTAGTTCTTGCCCTATTTTCCCTCCTTGGTCCACACTGCTGGGTCTGTATCTGACTTTGTTAGGGGCAAACAGAAAGTTGGCTGGGTCGGGGTGAAAAGTGTGGTTGTTTTCAGGTGGGCCAGGATGTCTCAGCTCAGGAATGGAGTGGGTTGTCTGGAATGACCAAAAAGTTTTTAGAAAATAGATAGGAGTCCCAGGAGCAGCTCAGGGGTTCAGTAAAATGACAACTGGAATCCTGGACACCCCATATGGTCACAGAAGAGACCAAGTCTGGTGGGAAATAAGAGCAGAGTCAGAGGCCCCAGTGTCTAACGAAAAGTTTATATTCAGTCCCTCAGCCCTCAAAAACACCTGATGGTAATAATTCTATCAACAAGAGTCCAGGCACACCCCAGTTCCCATCAATCCCTTTGGACTTACTGGAAGAGCCTTAAGGGGCTCTCCACTCTTTAGTGGCAGTCCTTGCAGTCAGGGCATAGTTCGGGGGATTCTGGGGTTATTACAAGGGCAGTCTTTTTTAAGTGTCCTTGCTTGCCACAACCAAAACAGTAGCCTTTGGGGGTCTCCCCTGGGGGGTTAAGGTGGAAGCCAGAAAAGCAGCCACTAGGTCAGCAACCTGACATTTGTCTCTCATTTCCCACCAGTGTGCCTCCTTCTGATCTCTATTGTAAAGACAGATTTGGTCTTTTTATGAGTACCTCTACTGTGGTGCCTGGGCCCAAAGTTAGTCTTTGTGACTTCTGCCTAATGTCAGGGGCATATTGGGTAATGACTTTGTCATTTAGAATTAGCTCCCCGGAAATCATGTCAAGGTTAAGAGAAATATGATGGCCTAAAGCATCTCTCAGGCATTCCAAGAATACGACGATTTTCACTATCTTTGGGGAAGGGTTAGGTACACTTTTAACTATAAGCAGCATGGCTAGCAGAAGTATGACTTCATAATAGTCTTTATTTTCAGATGAAGGGAATGTATACAGTTATGGGTGATAAGAGGGGCCATGAGGTCTAGTTTCACAAGTCACCATTGGTAGGGTGTAAAGCAGTCATTCAATGAAATTTCTTTCTTTCTTCATTCAGTGAAATTTCACAGTGGCTATTGTTGTAAGTATTTGGAGATGTACATGACATCTAACATCAGCTGAATTTATGAAAGGAAATTTTTCTGAAAATTTGGCCCAATCCAACTACTGGAGTGCTTAAAGAGCAAAGTTCTAGAAGTTAGAAGAGGCAACAAAAGAGATTCTCCCTTAGAACACCTATTTCAGATCTCTGATTCCTGAGTAAGATTATAAATTTGGGTTGCTTCAAATTATTAAGTTGATGGTAACTTGTGAAAACAGAAGAGGAAACTAATAAGAGACAGACAGGCAGACAGAAATGGTCTTCAGAAGCAGATAGGCTGAACAGCACATAGTCAGAGATGCAGCTGAAAGGAGCCTAGTAAGATGGGTAAACAGATAGGCAGTCTGTAGTGAAGTAAGAGACAGGCAGACAGCATGAGGGCAGGAGGTCAGCAGGGTTGGTAGGTGGGGTGATAGAAAACAGGAAGTGGCAGTGAGGCGGGTGACAGGAAGCAGGATGGCAGACAGGAGGGTCTCAATGCATCCTTATCCCCTCAAGGATTACAGCAGCTTCTTGAGATGCAGGTAGATCCCATTCTTGGACGTCAACACAACTTTTACAGTGGGAACAGGGACCCTGGAGGGATCCGGCACAAGCTGAAAGCGGAGCAGAGTCAGGGCCACAGCCACCTTCATTTCATTCATGGCAAACTGCTTCCCGATGCAGTTCCTAGGTAAAGAAAATGAAAGAAGTGGCCACAGGCCCAGCCTGAGACTGAGGCCTTGGCCACTGAGCAATTGTCAAGAACAGGGTTTTTAGGCCTCTCTTTCAAGTGACCTTCCTTAGGGCCACACGACACTCTACCCCAGAGGGACATTCTCAGTCTTCCCTGATCTTTGACAGAGACTACCTGTCCTCCAGAACCAGCCCCCATTTCCTATTTCTGCTCTCAGTAATTGGACAACTAAACCACTGAGGGAAATCAAATGAGTCACTAAAACAGGTAAGAGTTAGTCTGCTCCCTCCTCTGCAAGCTGCTTCTGCTTTCTCAATGAGCAGTCCAATCAGTGCACATGAGCACCCTTCTCAGGTCTGAACCCTCTGGGCACACACAGACACTGTAGCCATGAGAGAGAGAGAAGGCACATGAGTTGTTAAGGAAGCTAGAAGAATAACAGGTCTTCCTCAAGTGTCAATGACTTTGAGGCTGATTGCCTTCAGTTCATGTTCCAGACTTCTGGCTCCCCAGGCCCCTCTGCAGAAGACTATGTATGAAGTCTGGGTGGGTGAGTGAGTGGATGAATGAGGAAGTGAGTGGCTGAGTAGCAGATGAATGATGTCTGTCTTGAGTAGAGGTATTTGTTTCTTGACAGTTACTCTTGGAGACAGGACAGTATCTCTCATATCTGAGTTACCATTCCTAGCACATGACTTGGCACACAGAAACAGGATAATTATTTTTATAATTGAATAAAGCTAATTGAATTGAAATAATAAAAAGAAATAAAAATAAAAAATAAAACAAAGTTTCTGATGCAGCACTTGGCCACCTGGTGCTTTCCTGTGCACTGGTGGCAGCCACATGACTTGCAGGTGATGTCAAAAAAATTTTCAGTCTTTGGAGAACCCCAGTGCTAGTGCCAGTTGTGGAAGAACAATTTACTTAAAGTCAATTCTGTGAAATTTGATGTGCCAATTGAAAATGCACAAAATGATGGATTTTAGGATCCATGTTTCTAGCAGCCACTTAAAAAGGTTCATAGGAGTTCTGTTCACAGGGTGACGGCAGAGGTTTGGAGGATTTCCACTGCACCTGTTAGAGTACAAGTGTGTTTTACATATTACTCATGAGGAGCCTTTCACGTGTATGTATCTTATGCAAAGGTTTGGATTTTTGTCATAATAATGAATTATTCTCATTTGCAATCTTTTTGCCAGTGTGGACTATGTAGATTCTGGGACCATCGTAGACAAATCTCACTTCATATGAAGGACTTGGCCAAATGAAACATTGCCATAGTTAAGCGAATATTAATATGCAATCAAATTTTGTTGGGATAAACTACCAAAATAGAGAATAGTTTCCATTACATGAGGTTTCTTTAAACCAACACAGTAACCTTTTATGTGTATGGCTTGGACAGTTAAGACAAGGAAGGAAACTGAACACCCAAACACCAGTGATCCAGGAGTGACTAATTGATGAATTAAGGAGAATAGGCAGTAGGCTGAACTGAGATTCTGAGCAAAAGGGACACCACCGTTCAAGATTACTATTTATTCAGAAAAAACAAAAATCTGAAGTTGAGTCTCATGAAAAATTCTAATTATGAAAAGTCATATTCTTAAAGTGAAAAAATTATCAGAATACCTGTAACCTTTAGAACAGCCATGGCCACTGTATTGTGATGGCCACTGGGCAAGATCAGTAGGTCAGGGTCTCTATGGTATGGTCTGAAATACCATGTTTTTTTGTACATAGACACACATGCACTATTCCTTGCACAATGATATATAAGGGGACAACTGTGTACATCACACATGAATGCAGGTCATACATATCAGGCTGTGTATTCAGTCATATTCCTATTGTTCTCTAAGTATGGGTTGCCTCACCTGGACCCTCCTGAGAAGGGCAGGAAAGCATGGCTATGCCGAGTAGAACCTGGAGCAAAGCGGGAAGGATCAAACACCTGCAGTGAGAAGAACAGGCTCAGGGCACATAGGGGTGGCCTTTTCTTCCCTACCCAGGGCACTGGCCTCCCCTGGGAGCTGGAAGATGTAGGTCAGGGAGGTCCCCACACCCTTCCTAGTACACATACCTCAGGGTTTGGCCAAACATTGGGGTTGTGGTGCAGCCCATAAATGGAGAGTGACACAGAGATTCCTGTGGGACAGCAGGAAAGAAGTGTGATGACACCTTGGAGTGGCCCTGGTCCACTTGCTAGGGTCAGGTGCATGAGCAAAATCCCTGCAGCCATCATGACAGACATGATGTAAGGGAAACCTTTCTGTGGCAGGAGGGGCAGGGTGGTCCCAACACAGTACGTGCATTTAAGGAAAGCAGGCAACCAGGATAGTAATGCTGGAGAGAAGTGGAGTCACTTTTTTCAGCAACTCAAGTAAAGACACACCGGTCAGTTGCATCCATGAGCACTTGGGCATAGAGACTAACATATTCAATGCTCACTGTCACCCGCAGAGAAAGTGCTCATATCTCCACTGTTCAGAGAATGCTTAGAGAAACTGGGCCACTTGCCTCTGATCTCACAGCTAGGAAGCTGTAAGTGTGGCTTCACACCCTAGGAATAAGTCAGGGAGCCTGTCAGGGAGTCAGTTGGTCATGGAGACTCACAGAATGGACTCCCTGATCTCCCTAATTTATATGGAACTCAGAAGGGAAGAACCACAGTACCCCTTGGCCTCTCCAGTTCTCTTTATAATCCTCACACAGAGGAAACTAGAAACTTAGAGCTAAATTCTGAGGTCACATTTAGAGGTTAGCTTTTGTTTATTTTAGTGTTCAAGATCTCAACCAAGCAATTTTCACATTTCATCCCGACTATAAAGTCTATTAATTCTCTTGAGGAAAGCTGAAGACAAAGGGAGAGAGATAGAACAGCTACATTTAACCTTCTACATTTAATCTTCTGTGTGCCCCTGGGGTTTGCTGAGGCAGTTACAGGGTCCATTTTTACCCTTAGGTAAGGAGCGTCCATCGGGGAAGGTAACAGGCTTGCTGAGTTCCCTGCCAATACCCGGTACCGGAGGATAGATTCTCAGTGCCTCCTTGATGCACATGGTGGTGTAGGGCATCTGGTCCAGGTGGTCCCTGGAAGAAAGTGTATGTTGAGGGTGGGGACAGGACATGGGCACACAAGGTCCTCTCTCCTAGAAGCCATCTTCTGGAGCACTCACCAGGTGAGGGAGGTGCCATCCCCCAGGAGGCCCTGGACCTCCTCCCTGCACATGTGCTGGTGCTCTGGGTGGGTGGCCAGTGCATAGAGAATCCAGGAGATGCCACTGGCCGTGGTGTCATGTCCCTCGAACATGAATGTGTCCACTTCTGCCCGGAGGTCCTTGTTTGACAAGCTGCTCCCATTCTCTGCCTGCAAAGGTGAGGTGACTATGGGGGTCCTGCCCCTTGCTGGGAGCATCTGGGCCAAGCTTAACCTCTTCTACACACACTCACTCTGGCCCGGAGGAGGATGTCCAGGAAATCCAAGTGCCTCTTCTTGCTGATCTTTTCCAGCTCTCCCTCCTTCTGCAGGTGGGCCTTTCTCTGCTGGATTACTCGATCTGTGCAGAACAATGGTGTCCAGGCAGAGTTGAGGGTGCTGGGAGCCCAGATACAGCATTTCCCTCTACCACATGCTGCCATCTGGATGCAGGTGGTCAGGATGAATGTGGAGGTGGTATCATGCCAGGGTGAAAAGTCTAGTCCATTTGACTGGGGGTCTGGTCTTCCCTCAAGAGCATTGGTGGAGACTGCTGATTATGCTGGGGAAGGAGTGGTCTCATTCAACTATCACCCTGCATGGAACCTAGCAACCTAATATCTCAAGTCCTAAAATAGACCAAGAAGTACACATGATGACAAGTCCCAGAAAGTAGGGCTTTGGCAGATGGGTCCCTTTGATGTGCCTGAAGAAGGAGGGCGAAAGCCCTGGAGCTGGAACTTACCTGTGTGTTCATGGGCGGCCCGGCAGGCCTCCTTGTATCTGCGGCCTTCAGAGCTGAGCTTGTAGATGGTGTCACTCTGGTAGAAAGCATTCCTCACTCGGGAACGAAACAAATTCTTTAGATTCTCAATGGCCTGGATGTACGACTGAGAGTTCCTGAGGGAGAGAAGGCAGAAGAGACTGGAGAGGAGGGCATCTCTCTCCTGGAGGTGGAGTGTGGGCTCTGGTAGAGATTTCCTCAGCCATTGGGGCATCAACACAATGAGTTGTGTCATTTCTGTGTTGAGCTTTGTCATCCAGACTTTGTAAGTGTCATGAGCAGCCAGGTTTCTCCCTGTACAAGGGTTGGTATCTTGGGAGAGGGAAGGTTTGGTCTGCACTAGACTTTGCCCAGGCCTGGCCCAGGCATTCGAATCTCACTTTCTGAGCTGATGTGGATCCCAGTTGTGTAAACCACCTGCCTTCAGTGAGCCCACCCCTATTGATGGAATCAGGACCCAAAGCTGAGGGGTCAGCTCTGACCTGTCTGTCTGCAGGCTGCCCGGGTGGCTGAAGGCGCACTTCATGATGGTGTCCAGTGTCATCATGGAGACGTACTCGAAGATGTCCACAGGTGCTTTCTGGTCACAGAGCTGCTCCCACTTGTTCTATGGGATATGTTTGTGACATGATGGTCATTTTTTCAGAAATTGTAATAATAAAACCTGTTCTCCCTGATACTGTGGGATCACTTGGAACTTTAAGACCAAGTTATGATGATAATCAGTTTTTGCAGAACAGAGCACAGTTTCTCTGGGACAAAGAGAGAATCTATTCTGACCTGAGAACAGAGCTAGTCAGAGGCAAATTCGGCAAATCAGTTCAGGCCAGAAAAAGTCTTAGGGGCCAGTTCCAATATTCCTAAGGCAAGAACCTCAGAGAATTCAGCCCCTTTTGCTCATGGAATTTTATTTGGGTGAGGGGTCAGAGCCAAGGGAGGTGATGCTGATGCAGAACCAATACCAAGACTGCAGATGGGTCTCAGTGTCCT
>PVHY01024008.1:0-20201 GCA_004024945.1 Uropsilus gracilis
CTTGCGGCAACGCACAGCAAACGCTCGTGACCCCCTCCTATGCCAGCTCGCGCCGCGGTCCATCCTCCACGCCCCCCCCTCCGCGCTCCTGGGGGTCGTTCCTCTCCCCCACCCCTTCAAGCTGCGCTTCCTTTCTGTCCCAGGGCGCGGACGAAGCGCCCTCGCCACCTCCCTTCCAGCCCGAGTGCACGCAGCATCCCGACTCTCAGTTCAAGGCTCGGGCTCCGGGGCGGACGCTGGGCGCGACTCACTCGGCACAGTCCCGCGCTCCCGAAAAGTTGGGCACTTACTGTCTTCTTCTTGGCCCTGCTCTTGGCCGTGCGTCAGGAGGGCGGTGGCCGCTAAGAGGAGCAGGAGCCGGAGGTCCACAAAGCTGAACATGTCTAGACCCTAGACATGTAGACTCTTTGCGGCTGGGGTGGGGGCTAGCGTCCGCTCATGCGTGGCCTCTCGGTCCGCGTGCCTCCTGCTCTGACCCGGAGGAGAAACTCCCGTCTGCTCCGACGGCCGGCCCAGGCCCTTTTTATACCATCCCAATGGAGAGCGGGGAGGAACCCTGCCCCTAGGAGAGGGGGAGCCGGCCACCCGGCCCCCAGCCAATCAGAGCTGCCTGGCCCGGCCCCCAATTTGGGAGTTGGAACAGAAAGGGGGAGGAGGAGGGAAGGAAGGGATGGGAGTCCACCGCGTATCTCCCCCTTGCTAGCTCTGCCTCCCCAGCCCCCACCCCAGTCCAGTCAGGGCCAGGGGTGCTGCCTGGGGGTCCTCAGTGTCCTGCGGGCTAAAGAGTGGGGACGGGCACCCCTTGGGAGCCCCAATCGGAAGCAACTGGAAATGGGATGCTGGGTGGAGAACTTTCAAAGGTAGAAAAAGGGGGGTGATCGAGAGAGGGTCTCCCTGGTCACCCCTCATTCGCCCTCCTGATGTGGTTGGCAGGGGCTGAAGGTTGGGTATGAAGAGGTCAGCGAGGGCCCCTTCTAGAACAGGAGAACCAAAGGATTGGAGAGATGGATCTGCTGAGAGACCTACTGGTGTGGCTGGGATCTGTAGCTTAGGGGGGTTTGGGGAACAGGTGAGTTTCCTTTACAGACAATAAGGATCAAATACCTGGGAGACCTGGGAAGTACTGGCGAGAGAGATGTCTTTGGAGGGCGTCAGTTCTTCTTTCACACCTGAGACTCCAGCATCACTAGATGCCCCCCCCCCCCAGGCCCACGATGCAAAAATTAGGGAGGGAGACTGAGGCACTGGCCATGTGGCCTCTCTAGAAGGCAGTTACATGATGGGGCAGCAGGGTGGGGGGTTTGCTATGACTCTTCCACCCAGGGGGAGTGTTTACATGGGGAGGACTATGGTGATGGTGACTTCGAGAGGGGGTCTTGTGTTGGTTAGAGACCTTTCTGCCCAGCAGGAGAGGAGGCAGGTGGACTGACTGGGAGGGCGAGGGTGCTCCTACTGGGAGCCCTATACATAGGGCCTATGTCTTGTTGTGCCCGGACTCAGGGTTGGGGGTGGGTGGGAGAATTTGGGTGTCTGGTGTTACTTGCCTTTGGGGAGTTGGGATGGAATTGCAGGGGGCAATAGGGTGACCTTACTTTCATGGCTGTTTCCCACTGCCTCACCTCTTTCCTAAAATCCCAAGGCATTGCTCTCTGCCCCTGGAATTAAGGGAGGATCATCTGAATCCTGAAAGGGAAGGAAGACCTCAGCAACAACAGGCTGGATTTGGAGGTGATGCCTCTAGAAGTCAGCATCCGCCGGTCACCAGGTTCTAACTCCCAGCTGTGCTCCACTGCAGTCCCAACCTATCCAGGTCCCTGGGCCCGCCTGCCACAGTCAGGGGCCCCAAGAGAAGGCAGTGGGGGTCCCTTCGCAAGTTCCTGTCCATGCCAATCCCTCCTGCACAGTTTCCCCACCCCTATGACTCCCAAACTGCAAACGTGGAAGCGGGGAGTCCCGCCTCCCCCAAACCATCCAAGATTCCATTGCCCCCCCCCACCCTGCCCCTCTCCACTCCCTCCCCCAGCTGGTTCTGTGCAACGACGGCAAAGGAAAAAAAAAGAAAGAAAAAAAAAAGATCGAGGGAACAGAAGGGGAGGGAGCCACGTCTGCCGTCTGCCTGCCGTGGGCAGCCAGGATGAGCAGGGCGGGTGGGGCGGCCGAGGAGCCTGCAGGGGCTATAATTAAAGAGAAAATATAGTTTCTAGAGGCAGGGCTGGAGACAACGACTACGGAGGGACAGGCCTTCATCAATTATCCCCACTATGTGGCAGCAGCTTGTGACCCAGGGTCTGCCCCCACCTAGTGCCAGCGACAGTAAGGCAGGATGTGCTGAGATGGCAGTTCCTGCACCTTCCACAGTGGGTGGGGGGCAAAGGGCACCCCCTTCCCCACAGGGAGAAGGGTCCTGTTCCTCAGAGTAGAGGGGGCCACAGGGATTGGTGCGACTTGTCCCGGTCCTGGTTTTCAGAGTCCCACGGAGCCCTGTCTGCAACTCCTGCCACGTGGCCATCCAGGCTGCCCTTCCCACACCACCTCAGAGGAAAGGTGCCACCTCAGAGGTGGGGCTGGACGTTGCTACTTCAGGGCCTTGGGGTTCTGAAGGATGCTTGGGCGCCCTGGGATGGGGGTGGGGGGTGGGGTGGGGGGTGGGCCATCTTGGTGTGTGTGGTTGTGTGACTGCCACTGCCAGCCATGTTTCAGACCTCCCTTCCTGTGGGCAGCTGCTTCCGAGCATCCTTTACACGTGGCACGGCGCTGAGGCCCAGGGCCTCCTCTGCCACTTTTCCAACTTGAAACGCTTGGCGGGCGCCCAGCCCAAAGATGTGTCTTTAATTTCTTCGGCATGACAGTGAGAGGAAGAATGTGCTTGGGGTCTCCTCCCAGGCTGGCTGGGCCTCCTTGGCCAGGACTGAGGGCTTGAGACTTGGGGGGAGGGGAGGAGAAGACGCTGGGGCTGGAGAGGGGAGGAGACGCCACCTCATCTTTAGGAAACTCTGAAGCTCTGGCTTCTTGTGGAATGTAAGACTGTGTCCGGCGTGGAGTGGGGGGGGGGCTGCGAAAGCCAGAGTCTCCACCCCCCACCCCCAAGAAATGGTAAAGTCATCAGCACTTGGGGAAAAAAATTCCTCAAGAAGAAAAACAGAAAGGAAAGTGCTGAGCTCTGAGCTCTCTCCTCCAAATTTCCCCAAGTGCCCTCTTTCCATGAAGGGGGGAGCAGCCTGTGTTCTCTAGCTCCTCACTCTGGAGCCCCTCGAGCCCCCAGTCTGGGCCCTGTGGTATGTGACCAGGGAGAAGAACAGCCCAGATGTGAGTGCACCTGGTGGGCAGGTGGGGCGGCCCCCTCCCCCTCACAGCTGCCCTGGCCCCTCCTTCCCTGAACTGACCCTCCAGATGCTTCCCTTGACCCCACCTGGTCGAAGACAGGTGACAGGAAGCTGAGGAGTGGGGGGGAGGGGAGCCTAAGAGTGAGGGTGTGATGAGGGTATGGATCCCCAACATGGAGTCCACATGGCTCCTGTGAGGTGCCCTAGGAGCAATAGAACCCAGATAATTGGAGGGGTGGAGGGAGTCTTCCTTCTTTCTTTGGCTCGGCATTGCACCATCCGGGTCCCTTGGACCTTAACTAAGTCCCGGGGATTCTAAACACAGCTTGGCCCTTTCTCTGCCTCAGCCTTAAACCCAAGTCCTCTGGTCCGGTTCATCCCTTCATCCTCTCCAGGTGTATAGGCTTGTCCATTTTGAACGCTTGGTTCCTGAAGCATCAGGTCAGACCCCCTTGGGTGTCTGGGTGTGGAGTTCACAGAGGCAGAGGTGGCACCCCACAGGATGATGGGATGGGTGGGGTTGTCTCTGAGAAAGCATGGAGGGAGGAGGAGTGGGGGCTGGAAGATGGGAGCCGGGAGGAGGCTTCACACAACCCATGGGAGAAGCCAGAGGGGTTAGGAGGAGGGACTCGGGCAGGTGTGTGCAGGGGGGCTGCTAGAAAGAGAGAGAGGTACACCTATGGACAGAACTGTACGTAGGGAGTAAAACCATCACTGGGTTTAGCACCGTGTCACTTGGTGCCCTCAGAGTGAGCTGGTCCGGAGTGATGGGCAGGGAGACCAGGGTGGAGAGAGCTGAGGAGTGAGTGGGAGGCCAGGAAACATTCAGTGGGCAAACAACTCAGAGGAGGGCTTTTGCTTCCAAGGGGAAGAGAGAGAGAGCTGCCACCTCACCCTTCTTTTTCCACCTTTCAGCGGCTGCTCCCCCCCACCCCAGGCTTCCTGGTCCCAGGCTCCCTCCTCTTCCTTGGACTCGGCTCTCCCGTTTTTTCTTCTCTTTTCTCCACTTATCTTGTGAGCCTCTGCAGGGTTTCCTTTTAGGTGACCTGTGCCCTCAAATATCCACTTCCAAGAGCAGCCTCTACCTCATTCTCTTCTCAGTCTCTTCCAGGTTCTGGAAGAAAAGGCTAGTCCTGGAAGATCTCACCCCATTGCCTGGAACACCCCTCCCCTAGTGTCCAAGAGGGGACCCTTGATGGGTGAGGCAAGGAGCTGGGATGAGAGCTGGAGACAAATGCTTTGGGGTACAGCCACAGGTGACTCTGGACTGGTCTGCTAATGCTCCCTCCAGCCACCCCAGGCCCAGACAGAGAAGAGGGCGCTGGAATGGAGCCTTGTTCTGTGGCCCCAGTCCTTGTTTAGCTCATCACTGCTTACTAGCAAGGCGCAACCATTTCCCTGGGGAAGGCTCCCCAGCCCCCCTCCAGTGTTTGGAGGCAGAACAAATTCTCTCCAAGGTTGGGCAAGAGGATGAATGGACTGGCTATTTACCCCTTTGTGGTTTGATTCACTTTGGTAGTTGCTTGACCCTGTTCCTCACTTCTTTCCGTTTCTCCTAGCTGGTATCTCTCCCCTCCACCTTTTCCTCTGTGCATTTTCTTAGTTCTTTCTTGTCCCTTTCTTTCACTACCTCTGACTCTTTTTTTTTTTTTTTTTGAGACTAGGTCTCACTATTTTACCCATGAAACCGCAGGCTCACACTGCCTGGGGTATCATGGACTCAAGCCATCCCCAGCCTCAGCTTCCCAAGTAGCTGGGATTACAGGTACCACTACGCCCAGCTATTTTTTTGGGACTAGGTCTTGCTACATTGCCCGGGGCAGGACTCCAACTGCGATACCCAGTCCCAGCCATGCTCCTTAGGCTGTCTTTTACAGGCACGCGCCACCGTGCCCGGCTGCTCTACTTCTGATTCTTTGTCCCACCCCTCTACCCACTCATTCCTTCTCTCTCTTTTTTTCTTTCACGTCTTTTTCCTCTCCCTGGCACCCCATCCTGTCCTGGGGGACCCTCTGCCAGCAGCTCCTGAGGCATCAGTTGAGAGCAGCTGGTGGCGGCCGAGGGCAAGGCTGGCCTCAAAGCCAAAGTCTGGCCGAAGTGTTTAGGAGATAAACGCCTAAACATGAAACTTCCTTTGAAATTTGGGTCAACAGAAAGAGTGAGGGTAACTTCTGTGGGCAGCAGCATCTGCCTGGCTCCCAACCTCCTTCTCCCACCCCCACCCCAGCCCTTGCAGGGAAACCTAGGATCTAGAGTCTTCCACTTCCACGTTGGCCACCACTTCTTTCTGCTGGAAATCTAGGTTTCTGGGGTTGGGGATTCCACACTGCTCACGTTCACCAGTCCTGGCCAAGTCTGGCCTGGACACAGAAAGGACCCAGACAGCAATACTGATGAGCCAGTTACTGCACTGGGCGCTGGGCCCTGGGCACTACAGAGCTGGTGCCTGCCCTCATGGAGCCTACCTCCGGAGAAAGGAAAGACATTAGTGAAATCACACCCATAAACAGGCCATGGCAGCAGTAATAGGCAGAAGGCAAGGAGCACCGCGCCGAGAGGCAGACATCCCAGGGGGCTCACCCTAGACCCGGGAGACCGGCAAATCTACCCTAAATAGGTTAACAAGGAGGAGCGAGAGCATAAATAAGGGGAGCTGAGGTGGACGTGTGGTGCTGACCACACATGCAAAGGCACTGGGGCTGGAGAAGGCATGGCATAGATACCCAAGAATCCAGAGAGACCAGTGCAATTGGAGCATAGGAAGCACTACCCAGGCAGGTCGAAGAACCCGCATCAGGGGTCTAGTCATTTCCCCAGAGCTTTGGGCCCCCAGGGAGAGTGTGAAGCAGGAGACCTAGTCACAGTTGGGTCTGCACATGTCAGAGGTCACCAGGCTCACGTGCTGGAGTGGTACCTGGTGAAGGCTATGGCAGAACGGGGCTGCTATGCACGCCCAGGTGAGACCTGGTGACCAGGAGTGGAAACAGGGAGAAAAGGATGGACTCCAGAGCCTTTTGGGAGGCAGAATTTACAGGTGTTGGGGTTGAATGGGATATGAGAGCCTGATGGCAAGGAACCTGGCTGGTACCTGGTCTTCCAACCAGAGAGATTGTGGCACTACAAGAGAAGAGGCTGGGCAAGGACCCTGTTTGGGGAAGAGGATCCTGAGTCTGGTGCCTCTTGCAAATGCTCTAGTCAATTCCACCCAATGGTGAGCTCTTGTGCTGGGGTGGGGTGGGGCAGGAGCTCTAGGGACAATAGTTTCTGCCCTCAGAGTGGGAAGAGTCAGAAAGGGCAATAAAATAAAAATAAACTATCCCTATTCATCTGCAGTGGCTGTGTGGCTTTGAGTAAGTTGCTTCTTGAATAAGGCTCTCTCTGAACCTCATTTCCCCAATCTGTGGAATGGAGTAATAATAAGCTACCTTCTTGCTGGTTGATGTTATATTCAGTAAATGGAACCTTTCAGAGAGATGCAAAGTGGAGGGTGAGATCACCAACAGGTGGTTGCTTCATGGAGGAGGCTTCTTTTAGCTGGGCCTGGGAGGGCTGGTGACGGTTTGAATGCATATTTGGAAAGGGAGAGAAGGCACCACCAAATCTGAGAAGACATACACACTCACTCACTCACACACACACACACACACACACAGAGAGATAAAATATGTCTGTGACAGAGGATGAAGAGAGAGGAGGAAGGGAAGGAGGAAGAGCTTGGGCAGAGCAAAGTGTGTAGAAGACAAGGGTGGAAGAGTAGGCTGGGGTCAACTTCTCGAGGCCTGGGATTCTAGGAGAGGAACTTATCATCTCTTTGGTGATCACAGGAAACCAGTGGCCGCTTTTGGTAGGGCACTAGGACTAGCCCAGAGAACCTCTACTTCAGTGATAAAAGAGCTCCAGAAAGACTTGGGCCCTTGTGAGGAGAGGGAGATGCAGAGAGAGTGGGTGGGACAGGGTCTAGGGGACTGTGCAAAGAGGTAGAGCTGATGACCCCTCCAAAAGGGTCTTCTTCAGGCTTTACTAGGTTCCAGAACTTTACATCTTCAAGGTGAGCATATCAGCTGGATGGAAATGTTGAGCTCATTCTGCCCTCCCTCCCTTGCCCCATAAGAACACCAAGGTCCAAGGAATCGAAGTGACCTGAGTGAGGTTCCCCTGCTGGGACTGAGGGGTCAGAGGAGGTGCTGTGCTTCAAGACCTTGGGTGGCAGGGGTTGGGGAGCTGGAGGGCCCAGAAAACAAACTGGGAATAGAAGCTGACATAACTCAGGGATCCCACTTGTATCAGTCCAGGCCTTGGGGGACAGGGTGAGAGAGTAGTTCCCCATTTCCCAGCTGAGCCATATGGCCGGAGGGGGAAGGGAGCCTGGTGGGCAGGGTGGAACTGCCACATGGAAGAGGCTTGATGTGAACCAGCTGGCCTGGGAGGCGTGTGGGCTGCAGGCAGGGGAGGAGCAGGAGACGGGAAAGAGGCCATGGTGGGCGGGTGGATGGCGGGTTGGGGCTGGGAGTGGCCGGGCCCAGAGGCCCCTACCTTCCAGACTGCTGCAGCCCAGATGCTTTCACAGCCGCGCCAGGCCCATCCAACCCGCTGACCTCATTCCCAGCTCCCCCCCCTCGCTGGCCCCCCTCCGCCTGCCACGTAGACTGGAGGCTTTAGCTGCATCTTCTGCTGGGGGAGGAAGAGCGGAAGGACACGGGCTGCCTGAGCCCAGTGCCCTGCACTATCAGGCAGACCCGGGGAGAGAGCTGTGACCCCTGAACTCCCGGACCACTCTGGGGCTCAGTTTCCCTTTCCAAACATGAGAGCCTGTCAAGAAAGGGGCCTGGGTCATGGGAGGGGAATGACAGTGAGGCAAGCTGGAGTGGGCCAGAACCGAGGGGGCCCTTTGAAGGTGTCTGAAGTCATCCCTCTGCCTCCTCAGGGCAGGAGGGGGTTTCTCAGACCTAGGGGCTATTCTCAGACCAAACTCCAGCAAAGGCGTTCCCTGAGGGGTGGGGGGTGCCTTCGGTTACTTTAGGCTTCCTGGAGGGTGTGATTGGGCTGCATGGAAGTGGGGGGGGGACACTTGTCTCCCCTCCCTCAGGCACCTCTTCGTGACCTTCCCTCAACCATGTGTTGGGGCTCCAGCCTCTCCAGGGCTCTGTCTCTTGACCTTCTGCCTTCAACCTCGCCTCCCTGCCCCCTAAGTTCTGGGTCTTCTTGGCTGGGGCAGCCTGAATAAGGGGCTGTCCCATCACCTCCCAAGGCATCCGGGTATGAGTCATCAGGAATGTCTGCTTTGCTTGTAACTTCCCTCCCCCAGCGGGGACCCCCTTTTCCCCTCTCCCCCAAGCTAAGGGCAGAGGGTGCCTTCCCAGGCAGGGGCTACAGAGGAAGGGCGAGAAGCCCTGCTCAAGGACTGCGGTGAGGCCTTGCTCCCTGATACAGAGAGGAGGGGGCTTAGAGGACCGTCGACCGACTCTGCCTGACTGTCCTTTAGCCTAACTCCCAGGTGGAGAAACTGACTAGAGGTGAGGAGCGGAAGGCCAGGTCTTTGGTGGGCCCAGGCTCCTCCCTTCGTTTCAGAGCTCAGCTTCACGAGCTGGGAACCTGCCCACGCCTCTTTCTGAAGGGCCCTCCCCACATTCTAGGCTGTGTCTGGCAGGAAAGCTGGAGCGAGGCCACAGCTACTGCCACAACTCCAAGATGACACGTCCAGGCTGGGTGGGGAGTCCACGTCTGCAGGAGTGGGAGGCCGGGTGGCTGGACTCTTCCCTCTGGCCCTGCGCACTGTGAGGTTTCTCCCACCCCCTCTTCCTCCCTGCTCCGAAGCCTGGACAGACAGCTGAGGCTGGAGGAAAGACTACAGAGGAGACAGGAGTTAGGAGACGTTCCCAAGCCCCTCTTCCCTGGTGTGTCTCCCTGCCCCCCCTCTCCTCCCACCTCTCACCCCGCAGCTCTGGACTCCTTGTGAGGAAGCGTGAGTCTGGTGCCCGCTTGTCCGGTGGCTTCAGCCCTTTCGCTTCGCAGCGCTGTTCCCTCTGTTTCCTCATCTGTAAAGTAGGAATCCAGCCAGAAAGTGATTCTCTCACTTAGGACTTTGTCTCTTCCCAGCCAGGCTGACAGACGCTCAGGCTTTCAAGCCCACACTCACTCCCACCGCTGACTCACGCTCTCATGCTTGCACTCACGACGCAAACGCGTTCACTCCATGTTTGCGCGCGCACCTGGCCCCCTGCTCCCTCGCTTGCAGCGGGCTCACCCTGCTTCTGCTTTCCTCCTTCTGACAGCCCCATTTCTTCTCTCACTCTATCACATTCCTCCACCCTCCACGCCCCCTCACTTTCCTGCTCCTGATTCTTGTCCCGAGGTCACTGGCAGGGCAAGGGCAAGGAGGAGCTGTGGGGTGTGAGAGCTGAGCCTTACATCTGACCCTACCAAGACCCCCGCCCCCGGCCACTTGGTTCCTTCTGAGGGGGAGACGCAACAGATCAGAGAAACCTTGCTCTTCCCCACCCAGCTGGGGCCCACAAAGCCAGGGCCCTGCTTTCCTAACCTGAAGATGCTTAAGCCTCCATCTTCAAAACTACTCTCTCACCAGTCTCCTGGGACGGCTTTGTTCTAGCAGCTTCCCTGGCAGCCCTGGCCCAGGCTTCTAGGAACTTCCACCTGCCCGAGGGATCTTGCGTGTCGCAGTGCTCAGAAAGGCTTAGTTCAGGGGATGAGCTCTGCCCGCCGCCAGAGGTGGAAACCGGGCAACAGAGTGCACCCCCTGGGCCCAGCCTGATCCGGTGGACAGCGAGCATGGGGGGCTGTGGTGGAAGACCTGCCTGTTCCTTGCAAAGCTCAGTGAGGTGGCTGCTCCTGCTGTTCCAATTCGAAGAGCAGAGAGAGGCCCAGAAAGGTGAAGTCAGCTGCCTGCAGGCACAGAGCTTGGAAGTGGCTGAGCGGGGATCCAAACTCAGGGAGCCTGGCTCAAGAGCCCACAGGTTTAGCCACTCGGATAGGAGACCCAGACAGATGCCAAGGGATGGAGAAGGGGCGATGGGCATGGGTGATGAACAAAGACTCGCGCACTGCAGCTGTGAGCCTGGGGGGCAGATGGCAGCCACCTGGGGGACAAGAAGACTGGACAGCCACCAGTCAGTGACCTCGGGTAGTAGGAACACTCCCAACAAGTGCCACCCTGCCCCCCCACACACACACACCAAGGCGCTGCAGGCAACTGCCAGCCCTACACAGGTCACACGTAGGATCCTCATGAGAGTTCTGTGAGGTCATCAGTGTAAAGCCTCCACAGTCACGCACCACTAGGTGACTATCACTGTGCTAATGTCGCAGAGTGTGACTCCTGTCACCCTTGAAAGGATGTCTGCCACACACCTGGACTGCAGAGGGAGGCCACCATCCTGATGTGTCCATTGTTAACCGGGATGTCAGAAGGCATCCCAGGACCCAGGAGGGCCTGGCACTGCCCACAACCCCTTCCTACAACTGAGAGGGAACCGCATTGCTGACAGCAGACCAGGCTTCTGGTCAGGGCCCCCCAACACGACCATGGACATGCAGAACCACCTGCAGCCCAGGGTAACCATCACCTGAGCAGGCACAGGTCTCAGCAGCACTTGGCCCCTCCCCACTGACAATCTCCCAAAGGGGTCTCATCCTCTCCTTTAGGTGAGGGGAGCCCCTACAGGGGGTCTCCAGGCCAGGAAATGGCAAAGAAGGGACTAGCTCCCATGCCTGTCAGGAGCCCCAGAGCCACGCTCCTTCCACTGGGCTACACCACCTGCCGTTCCCGCTGTCATTCAGCCCAGGGCCACCCCTGCACACACCCCACAGGCCCCTGAGGACACACGCATGTAGCAGGCACAGGAAAACAACCCGCCATGTACCTGCATGTTATTTGGTGTTTTCTGTGCGTCAGGCCCCGCCCTCGGTGTTATGCAGGCATGAGCTCGCTGAATGACCACAAAGACATGCTGTTAATACCCTTGTTGCCATTAAACAGATGAGGAAACTAAGGCACAGAAAGTCTGAACAACTTGCTCAAGGTCACACAGCTGGAAAGTTGCATGACTGAGATTTGAAGCCATGCTTTTACCACTCTGCTACAGAACAGGGTCTAACACTGCCCTTCAGACAGTCAGCAACCACTACTGCCCGCCTGGTGCCAGGTCCTCAGGCAGCCAGAGAAGAACAAGACTCAGGTCCTTCCTGCCTCCTCCACCTGCTGTGCCTGCTCTCACTCACCTGCTTTTCCCTGGAGCTTCCTCCCCAGCCAGCCAGGAGCTGTGGATCTTGGCTCCGGTTTGCATTTGACACCTAGTGAGAGAAAATATTGAGCCAGTGCCAAAGACCAAATGGAGCACAGAGGCAAAAGATGCCAATGAGCTGGGTTGGCAGGGGGGCAGAGGGGTCAGGGCTGGGTCAGCTGAGGTCCAGAGCTGGGTCCTCTCTCTGCCTCTATCTCCACTTTGGTCCACATTCACATCTCCTCTGAATCTCTCTTCAGTTCTCCTGGTATCTCTGACTCATTCTCTCCAAATCCATCTCTCTGTGATGTAGTCATTTGACTCCTGCCTCTTTGACCCTTACCAGCTCTTCTCAGCCCCTATGGGAACGCTGGAGCAGAAGCCTGGCCATCTACTATCAGAGTGGACATCTGTGTCTGGGTTAGGCCCATTCCCAGGCTTTCATCCAATCTGTCTCAGAGTCCTTACTGGTCTTCTGTCTACCAAGGCCAAGTTTTCTCCTCATCTTCCCAGGCACTCATGCCTGAACGCCACCGCCTGAAGTCAGCCTAGATCCTCAATGCCTGTTTAAGATATGTTCTGTTTTCCCCTCTAACCAGGGCAGGATTATGTTCCACCTTCAGACTGAGAGCTCCCTGGCAGGAACTGTGTCTCCTCTACTAGTTTGGGGTGCTTTGGGGGCACTGCCTTCCCACCTGGGCCAGGACCTGTGTCTCCTCCTTCTTCTGAATGTTTCTCATCTCTAGCTTGGGTTCTGCTTCTGGAAACACCCCTCACCCTCCAGATTTCCCTTCAAAGCCTGTTCAAAGTCTTTTCCCAGTCCAGGGAGTCCAACTTCAATCCCTCCTTCCCAGATGGGCCTTTACCCCCCTGCAGCAGCTGGAGATAGGGGAAGGCAGAAATATGAGTATCCAAGACTCCGTAAAGAAAGATGGGCAGGTACAGTATACAGTCGCTGATACTGAGTAACTGTCCTGAGCCAGAAGAAAACATGGCATCCAAATGCATCTCAGTTTGGTCAGGCGCGATGGCACACATCTTTAACCCCAGCCTAGGAAGGGAGGCCAAGACTAGTAATCACTTGAGTCCACGGGTTTGAGACCCACCTGCGGCAACATAGCGGGACCCAGTCTCAAAAAATAGCTGGGCATGGTGGTGTGCGCCTGTAATCCCAGCTACCTGGGAGTCTGAGGCTGGGGATCACTTGAGTTCATGGCAACGTTCCCTGGACAACATAGCAAGACCTTGTCTCCCCCCTCCCCCCCAAAATAAATAAATGCCTCTCAGCCTTACCCTGGATCCTTGCTCAGCTTCCTCCAGGAAGCCTTCCCGGACCAGCAAAGCCCACCTGATTTTCTCCTCAGTTCTGGGAGTATTTATAGCTCATCTGTCTGAAAATTTTCTATGCTACTAACCTTTTCATTTTGGAATAGTTTTAGATTTATAAACAATTGCAAAAAGAGTACAGGAAGTTCCTTATATCCCCTCCTCCAACTCCCCCCATGTCAGCTTCCTGCATCACCTTGATACGTTTGCCAAGACTAAGAGGTCAACATGGGTACATTACCATGAACTAAACTCTCCAGACTATTCAGATCTCACTCATTTTTGTCCCAGGGCCCCCTTCTGTTACAGACAGGACCCCATCCAGGGTTCCACATTATATTACACTTGTTAACTTCTGGTTCGTGACAGTTGCTCAGAATTTCCTTGTTTTTCACAACCTTGGTGGTTTTGTGGTGGACTGATCAAGGATTCCCACAGATATTTCCTGATGTTATTTTATAGCAAGAAAATCCTTGCTCCAAACAAAAGCCTCTGCAAAGTCCTGGCGGACGAGCCAAAAACAGTGGAGCTGCTCTGATCACAGCTGCAATGGGAGACATTTCAGGGGTGCCTGAGTATGAATCTCTAGGAAGGTATCATGGGACCCAGTTTGAAAACCATTAATTAAAGCCAAAGTCTGCTCAGTGCATGTTTTGTTTATGAAACACAGGAGACAGGTCAGTACAGACTCAGGCTTCCAGTGACAGAACCATCACTGCTTTTTGAGGATGAGTGGAAGGTTGGAAAGGTCTTTGACATCTACCTTTCCCCAGCCTCTTTGTAGGCACACCCAAGGTGCACTCCCAGGGACGCCCTGTAGGACTGAAATATCCATTTCCCCAGCTGGTAGGGATGTGGGGGCAGCAGACTCCTTACTCCTCTCCCAGCATCATTCTCAAAGATTGTCTTTCCACTCAGGGCATCCTCCTGTGACTGGTTTTGTTTTGTTTTGTTTTGTTTTGTTTGAGACCAGATCTCGCTATTTTTGCCTGTGGAACCGCAGGCTCACGTTGCCCGGGGTACCATGAACTCACGCAATCCCCAGCCTCAGCTTCCCAGGTAACTGGGATTACAGGCGCACACCACCATGCCCAGCTATTTTTTTGGAACTAGATCTTGCTACATGGCCCTGAGAGGGACTTGAACTGTGATCCCTGTCCTTGCCGCGGCTCCCTAGGCTGCTGCTTACAGGCATGCACCACCATGCCCGGCCTCCTGTGACTGGTTGATGTGAAGGTGCAGTCCTTGTCCCTTGCCCCTGGTCTCAAGGAGGTCAGTTCCAAAGAACCGATCAGGGGTAGGCTGAGGCCTTTGCTATGAGTGAGAGGCCATTACTCCTCCTGCTTCACACACTCTAACAAACTCCTACACGCACACATCTCCATCTCAGAGTCTGTATCCTGGGGATGTGTCCCAAGAGGGTTGGTGCAGGGTGAGGATGGGGGGGACCAGGAAAGCAAATCTACAGTAGGATTGTGGGATCCCAATCTTGGATCACCCACTGATCGATGTGCTTTGCATTGAATAAAGCAGAAGTGTCATAGCAGATGGTAAAAGAAGGAATGAGATCAAAAAAACTTGGAAAAGTGGGTGCACTAGAGGGGCTATATTATGTTAAACCCAAAATTCACCTGTTAAGCCCTAGAGGGTGGCAGTGGACTGTGGCAACACGACCAAGCACTAGCCCCAACTATAACTGCTGGGCTAGGAGAAATAGCTTTTCTAGCGCAGATTAGCATAACCCATGTCTAGTAAGTGCTATAGTCTAGTAAATGTGTTCTATTCCACCTCTATCAGAAAGGTGATGGATAGCAGTGTGCTTTTAGGATCTTGTACTGGGACATATAAGTTGTCCTACTCTCTATCATAATACAGTCTGAACCATCTGGAAATCTCTGGAATATCAGCTTGAACTATTCTTTTTTTTTTTTTTTTTTTTGGAAACTTAAGTACTGCAGACTCAAGTTGCCAGGGTGCCGCGGACTCCAGCGATCCCCAATCTCAGCCTCCCAGGTAGCTGGGATTACAACCTGCCATGGTGCCCAGCTGCTTTGAGACCAGGTCATGCTATGTTGCTCAGGGTAGTCTCAAACCCGTGAACTCAAGTGATCCCTAGCCTCTTGCCTCCCAGCACTAGGACAACAGGCATGCGCCACCACACCCAGCTTGAATCTTTTGATCATCTACAAATAACATGTAAGTTGGACGAGAGAGTTGAACATGGCTGCAGCTTTAATAAGGCACATGCATTCCAGAGGGTGAGAAGTAACACCCTACGAAGATCTTGGGCTTCATAACATCACTGGAGGTTTTAGGGATTTAGTGGTCTAGGGCATGCCTGGACATTCCACCCCAAAAAAAAAAAAAAAAGAAAAAGAGAACTTGCAGTAATGGTATATCTTCTACCACAAATAGAAAAAAAATCTTGTTTACCTCTTCTAATTCTGGAGAAAGCATAGTCTACACTTGAGGATACTGCTCTGCTCCGTCTACAGGTGTTGTGAAAGACTGGAAAATTTAAGTGGCACCTTGAGCAGAAAAGAGTTTTGCAAAAGTTCCAGGACTGGCTATCTGCACAGGCCCCACAGACTCTGCACAGGCCCCACAGACTCTCTGGCATCAGAGGTGTGGTGATTACCCTTCTAGGAAAATCATAAGGTAGACCCTGTGGGCTTTGCAGAAAGATCATTCCATGGAGGATTATTCCTGTGTAGATAGCATACACTTCTTGCATGCTGCAGGGCCCTAATAGAGGCAGAGTACCTAACTGGGGACACCAGGTGACAATGTGACTGGACCTATCCATGAGGAACTGGGTTCCAGTAGGCCTGTCATGTTCCCATGAGTCTCGGAGCTATCCTAGATCTCTCTGGAATGTCTCCTGTGTGTCTGCCCATGTTCCTCCCACTTAACATGTCAACTCAGCCAAGCATGTGCTCTTCCAACTGGAGGTGGCCCGAGTCCAGAGTAAGGACCCGCCCCATGCTCCCTTGCATGGCCCAGACAGCAGAATTATTGGCCGTAGAAGTGTTTCTCAAGTGTGGTCCACAGAGCTTTAGGGGTCCCTCAAAATCTGCAGATGATCCACAGGTATTGGAGTTTAGCAAGGAAAAAAGGATAGAGTATTTTACACATAAACTTGAAATTCAAAGTTGTGATGATCTAACGGCAATCCCATGATGATCTTAACAATGGTCATGTTCTTCGACATTGTGTATGTGCTGCAAGGTTTGAATCTCGCTTGGCATCTGTCTCAGGTGATGTAATGTCATTATGACGTTTTGGTTATTATTTTTGGGATGTGTAATATTCTCAGTTCAACTAAGAAACCAACAGCTCAAAAGTGGCTTATTAAAGCTTGAGAAGGGTGATGAAAATAGTAACCCAAATACTCAACTGAGACAGTGTTAGAAAAGTAAATAGTGAACAAGCAGTGAGTTCAAAAAAATGTAAATCTCTAAGAACTGGGACATGTATGATGATTTCACACAAGCAGCTGAAAAGGGAAAGTGTAAATAGTGAGTATGAGTGTTAATATCCAATGCTGGATTTCACTGGACTGGCGATCCATCCCATCTTAATCCCCAGCGTGTTGTGTGTTATGAAATTTTGTCAAATAGTGGCATAAAGCCATGGAGACTTTCACATCATTTTCAAACAAAGCATAGTGACCTTCTGGTAAGTCATTAGAATCTTTGTTTTTTTTTTTTCCAGAATAAGAGTAAAATAAGCTTTCCAGGACAAAATTGATGGAGTTTTTTTTTTCCCCACTAAAGAGAGGAAAAAAAGTCACAAAACACATAGACAGCTTTTAATTGCACTCCTCTTAGTAAAACACAGACACAAATAACACTGCGTTAGAAGCTTGTTGAACAGCTGTGTTATTGATGACACAGATTTCTCAGAGAGAAAACAGAATCAGCCAACGGGCAGACTTCCTTTATCGAATAACAGTGATGGACTCCACGTAGTGTTGAACATTTTGTCCTCTGAGTAAGCTGCTTGAGATCTTAAAAGTGGTCTCAGATGGTATAACCAATGACTTGGAAAAACAGTTTTAGCTCATCTCTCTTTTCAAAAATTGATGTGATCCCTTTTGTGAAGCTGGTTAAAATTAAAGAGGTGCAGAGTCTATATACATTTAACATGCATGGTATTTAAATCAGAGAAAAATATTCAATAACTTTTAGTTTGATCACTAAAAATCTGCACTCCAGGAAAAAAGATTCTTTACTTAAGTGATTATTTTGTGAATCATGTTGTGAATCAAAAAGATGTTTGGCAATCACTGCCAAGAGCAGCAGGAAGAGTATCCCTCCAAGGAGGAGAGAAGCTGTCCCTGAAGGCCAATTCCTATCAATTTCCTGATTTCTTTTTTCTTTTTTTTTTTTTTTTTTTTGAGACTAGGTCTCGCTATTTTTGCCTGTGAAAGTGCAGGCTCACGTTGCCCGGGGTACCACAGACTCAAGCAATCCCCAGCCTCAGCTTCCCAGGTAGCTGGGTTTACAGGCATGAGCCACCACACCCACCTATTTTTTTGGGACTAGGTCTCACTTTGTGGCCCCAGAGGGACTTGAACCGTGATCCCTGGCCCTGGCCGTGGCTTCCTAGGCTGCCACCTACAGGCATGCGCCACCATGCCCAGCCCTCCTGATTTATTATTATTATTATTATTATTATTATTTAGCATTTTGGGAGTGTCAGCTATTGCCTCTCAATATCCTTTCTCACAGATATAGTATTCCCAGTTTTTAGCTGGACACATGACCATTCCAAATAAAAACTACATTTCCCATCCTCCCTTTCAGCTAGCTATGATCATGTGACAGTGTTCTGGCCAATGGGATATGGAATGAAGTATGTAAATGAACTGGAGAATGTAAATAAAGTATAACGGGTTAAGATGGGGGGCATGCTTTTCAATCCCACTTTCCTCCAACTACTACTTGGGATCTCACGTCATGGTGAACCACCTTGGAGCATGAAATGAAGGCAACCTCTAAGGCAGCAAAACAAGAAGATAGAAGGAGCCCAGGTCTCTGGACAAACTAATGGAGAAAGACCCTTTTTCCAGTCTTTGATGGCCTATCTTTGGGTTATTTGATGAAAGAGAATTGTTGTCTTATTTAAGTCACTGTTACTTTGGATCTCTGCAATTAATGGTCAAACCTAAATTCTACCCAATATAGAATTGCAGAAAACAGTGAAAATGTCCTTCACTGTGATTCTTTAGTCACTGTGATCCAATCTTATTCACTGACCATATTTTTCAGCATCTTATGCAAACACAAGGGCAGCAGTTCAAGTCCACTTTTTCACCATGAGATACTATAGCTATGGAGGGAAAAGTTTCCCACAAGGAGCTTTGAAAAGGAGGATGAGATAAAATAGGATTTTTTTTCATGTCATCGATAATGCCACTCAAGACCATGTCTTATATTTTAAGTGGCCAGCTAGATAGCAATGTGTTCAGTATGAGCTTCTCCCAGCTGGCACCAAACCATTAGGATGTTTATTGCTGGTGTATCAAGTTAGCAGATTTTCTTAAAACCTGATCACAGTGTGATTGCTCCTTTATGAGAGCTGATTCTTCCTCAACACTAGTGATTTTTGTTTCTGAACAGAAGAAAGGAATCGATGACATATTATTAAGATTATTTTAAAACCACATCCAAGTATTACATCAGAACTTAAAGAATTCTTTCCAGTCAGATTCAACCAAAGTGAGGATTATGCTCTCTCTCTCTCTTTCTTTCTCTTCCCTCTCTCTACCCCCCTCCCCTCCCTACCTCTCTCTCCTCCCTCACCCCTTCCCCCCTCCCCTCTCCACCTCACTTCCCCTTCTGAAATACTAAACTTTCTAACTTGGGAGCTTTCTACCTGTTGATCTAGTGGCTAACATACTGGAAAACAGCCTTCAGGGAGAAACAGCTCTGTGATTTCTGGGTTCTTGTTTGGTCTGAATCCGCAACCATCTGACAGAGTCACCAAACATTTGCTGCCATTTCTAATGACCTGTAATTGTGGTTTAGGATTTTCTAATTTAGTGCAAATAAGGAGTAAGAAAAGAAACTGACAGGATATGAAAACTTGATGGCTCCTTGTAGGCAAACAGGACGTAAAAATACAGTAAGACTTCCAGGGGTGCACCATATCCCTTGCTGATATGAAACATTACCTTTCAAGTTACATGTTGTTATTTTTTCTTTTTTTAGTAATTTAGAAGTATAATGTTCTTTTCTAATTTGCTTGCACTAATGGTTGGTGTGTGAGCTCAGTGGCTACTTATTAATGCTAAGTGTGTGAGAAACATTCTTCCTGCTGCCTGCCATGGATGCATTCCACAGGAGATAAAGAAATCCCTAAAGGGGATCCAGGGAGGCCTCTACAACCCTGCAGCCTGGCGTGTCCAGTGTAAGGCTTACTCCTCACGTGCCAGCTGGCTGGACTGCAATGCAGGGCCTCCAAGCAGACACGAGTTCCAGCTTGCACAATGTCCATCCACTCCACTCCAAGCCCAGTATGGGAGCTATTGGTGCTCCCTTTCTACAGATGAGGGCCCAGGAGCTCCTCCCCAGTCACCCAACATAGGACAAGAGGTCAGGACTTTAGTGTCCCCAACAGGCTCTTCTTCCACTCTTAAATGCCTGCAAAACAACTTCAGCTACAGAACAGCAACAGCTACATGCACTCCAGACTTACTGGGTACATGGCCTCAGACTTCACAACAGACAGAATATACAGACCACTTGCTCCACTTCATAGAGAACACTGAGGTTCAGAGACGTTAAATGATTTGCCCTTTGCTGCATTGCTGGGAATGGCAACTAGGACTCAAACTGCAGCCTGACAGTGGAGAGCTGGCTTTTAACCCCTCCACCAGAGGCCACCCCATTGCATGGGGCTGGCAGTGCTCCTTCTAACATCTCTCATTTCCTGGTGTCAGGTCTCAGCCTGGCTTTGTCACCTGTGTCGATTGCAGCAACAACTTCCTCCTTCTCTCCCTGTTCTGCCTGCTCCAGCCCAATCTTTCTCCAAAAGGTGGAGGTCTTCCGAAGAGGGCCTGCTCCTTTCTCCCAGCTCCACCCCAAGCACAGTGGCCATCCTTTACCTCGGAGGGCCCAGTTCCCCTGATGTCCCAGGCCCTGCCTGCTCCTGCACCAGCATCCCTGGCTCTGGGCACTGAGCCCAGGGCCCTTGCACACACTGCCCAGCTGCCCATCTGCCCATCTGCATCCTTGCTGGTCTGTGGCCCAGAGCAGCCGCTTCCTTGACTCGGAGGTTATAAAGACCAGCGGGGGGGGGGGGGGGGGAA
>PVHY01024009.1:0-20188 GCA_004024945.1 Uropsilus gracilis
CTCCCTCTCACCCCCCCTCTCTCTGTCTGTCTCCCTCCCATTCCCTTTCATAAAGAAAAAGGAATTGGTCAGAGATTCATATGACAATGGAAACTGAGAAAGTCTATGACCTCCCAATCAGAAAGCTGATTGTGTGGCTCACACAATCAGGACTCAGAGGAGTTGATAGTGTGATTGCAGTCATAAAGACTTCCTACCAAAGAAGATTCAATGTTTCAGTTCAAATACAAAAGTATAACATCAGCTTAAGCAGTCACTTCAAAGGAGATCCCTTTTGATAGAATAGCTTGCCTTTGTTTTACACAGGTCTTCAACTGATTGGATGAGGGTCACTTACATTAGGAAATACTTTCTCTTTACTTGGGTTATTGAATCAAGAACATCCACGGTGATATATGATCAAATAGTTGAGGACCCCATGGGCGATCATGTAACTTTGGCAACATCTGTATACATATATAAATTTCAGTCTTTGAACCAATCATATTTTCCCTTCATCACAAGTTCCATTTCATTAAATTTATTTACTCTGGTTTTCAAAACTTCAAAAGTGATTGGTAAACTAATTCAGATGAGTTTCTGATAATATAATTGCCCTCCCTCACTAAAAATACTTGCTTTTCAGCAAAGGATTTCTGTATACACAGTAGCTGTACTCTAAAAGACTGATGTATTAGAACTGAATTTCAATAATTACAAATTGTCAACAAGGAATGTATGTGTGGTGTATGTGTGTGCGGGGGGAGGGGGCATTTGAACTACCTTTAATGTCTATTGTAATATTTAAGCTGAGTTACTTCTTGATTTACTTATATGAGCTCCTTATCACTTTTAAGATTGATCTGCAAAAGTTACACTTTTTACAGACTGCATTCATCAAAATCCTTATTGTTTTTATAATAAATCAACTATTTCAGAAGACGAAAAAACTTACGGTTCCTGCTTTTTTGTAAATCATTTCACTACTAATCTTAATCTTAGCTAAGGAAAGATAGGATTTTTAAAACATGTATATGTAACAGTTTAATTTTGCAAAAATTACATATGGCTATATATTTGAAAAGATGCCCAAAGAAATATCAAAATTGGTTGCCTTTGAGTGGTAAGACTAAATGTTATTTCAATTGTATTTCTTATTCTCTAATGTATTGTTCAAATTATCCATAATGAACATTTATGACTTTTATAATCTGAAAAAATAAATTTAGAGAAAGTGAAAGGGTTATTCATTGCACAATACATTTGTGGAATAGAATTCACTTGGCTTTAAAGGCATAAAAAATTCCCACCCCAAAGACAGCCTTGAAGGAAATGTATCAGTGCCAAAACAGCAACCCCCCGACTTCTGTGTAGATTGGTGCCATTGTGCAGTAACATTACCCTCACAACGACCTGCTCAGTCTCTCGTGGCAACGATTGAATTCTGACTGAGGCCACTCCTGTTCATTCTTTTGCCTACTAGCGTAAGTCACTTGGTCGGGCACAGCTTAATTCTTGACTGTGGATTTCGTGAACTCCTCTTATAAAATGGTACAATTACTGCAGGTCATGAACATCAAATGCCACTAACACTTCCAGCTGTGACCATGGAATAGCCTCCCAACAGAAGTACTGCAACATAGTAATAATAACATCCCAGCTGTAGCCACAATCACCGAAATCACTGACAGTGTCAATAATGTATAAAACCCCATGGAAACTCAACTGTACTTGCCAAAAGGCATTCATCAATTTCACTGCCTTTTATCTACCATTTAAAATGGTCTAGTTTTAGTGTTAGGGTTTTAAAATAAATGACTAGGGTAAATAGGCCCTAGCTGAATTGCTCACTATCTGCTTTGAATTGCTTCTCTAAATGTTGGGAACGTGAAGTTCAGCCTTAACCACTCAAGTACGTTCTGTAACCACTACATGTTAGGTGAAGGGATGCAAGCAAAGAGAGTTGAGTATCCAAAGAGGTGAACTATACTGAGCCCCCTTGCAGCTTAAGTTCATCTAAAGAATTGTTAAGGACATAGTAAGAATTCAGGAGACGTTGCTGCTTTTATTCTCAGAAGTCACTTAGTTGTTAGGAAGATCAAAGAGAGTAAAAATGCAGGAAGGCCAAAGAGAAAAGGTCTATTTAACAAATGCTAGGAATAATAAGCTATAATACTACTACATCTCACTATAGTATTTTCCTCAATGTATTTGCTCAAATACATTATAGAGAAGTTAGAACAATCACTTGAAATACTTGAGCTAAATTTAATTTACCACTACTCAAGTTGAAAAAAAAATTAAAAAACTGAAACAAAATTCAACAGATTTCTTGTCATATAAATTACTGACATCATATGCTTTCAATATACTGATCATAACTATTATTTTAACTTGAGTTTATAACATTGTTTAGCTTGTCATATCTATCTCCAATATGTTGTCTCAAATGATTCTTTACCATAGTTTCTCTGTACTTTATCTCCACCTATCACATTCAAAAATATAGATCTCAGGAGTTAGAATAATCTCCCGAATATCATCTAGCTACTTAGAAAATAAGCTAAACAAAGATCATTAATAATCCTGCCATACTAACTTCTTCCCTCTCAGATTCCTATACTCCTTGACTATATTTCTTGATGTAAATAAATATATGTTGAGCTTCAGAAAACCTTTGGCTTATTATCTTATATTTTAGAATGTATCTTCAAATTATTTTATTTTTCTTTTTGAGACAGAACAATGAGTTTTTGACTAAAAAATCTTCTGAGTAAAGAGCCAAAAGTCCTTTATTTGGTAGCAATAAAGAAATGTTTAGAAGCAAACGGTTGTGAATATATAGGTAGTTTGAACAATTTTCTTTAGCATTCATTTATTTTTTAATTCAGCAAAAACTTACTGACAGGAATGTGTTAGTGCTGAGAATTACTATATTGTAGTTGGTATAAGTATTTAAGTATTTTATAGATTTTTGTCCCTTCCTTATGCTTATAATTCAAATAAAAATCTAAATAAGTATATATAAGTTATGTGCATATAAGTGTAAATACATTGGATGAATGTTATAAAGAAAACTGGGTTCTAGGAGAAATCATAAAGAAGGATTGAGCCTTTATGTGTTATAGCCAAAAAAGTATTGTGATAAGGTGGCATTTAAGCCAAAATAAAAGCTATTTACTTGAGTAATAAATATAATTTAACAATGATTAAATCCATTTTATCTCAGATAAAAATTATTTTCAAATATTTAAAATCACCTATATACGATGTAGAAGTCTCTTGTAGAAAATTAAATCAATTGATCAAAATGTCCCACTGGTACATTATGAAAAAGTTGTGTATTTTGCTAAATATGAAGTTGGCAAAATGTGAAGTGAAAAGTGTAACATTTATAATTCTTGTACCCATTCCCAGTCCTTAAGAAAAGTCAAGTCTCTGCTTCCATTGAACAAGATCAAAATATTTTAACTGAAAGTTTCAAATGCTGCATTAAGCCTGGAGATAACCATTTGTCCCAGCACTACCTATCAGACTTAGTACTTTTGGTATATTGTGTCTTAGAGTTTGTCAAGTTGAATTTGCAACAGGAAACATGATAATAACAATAACTTACTACTTTGTGAATGTGATACTTGTTCCTGATACTTGTTCCTTGTTACTGTTAAAAAAAAAAAAAAAAAAAAAAAAAAAAAAAAAAAAAAAAAAAAAAAAAAAAAAAAAAAAAAAAAAACAAGCTTTGAAGACAGGAGATTCTCACTGAGCTTTTTATTCCACTTAACAACTGCTTTGATGTACATGAATAACCTAATATTTGACATGATTAAATTCTAGACTATTATTATAAAGTTATAAAGCTAGGATATTCTAGAACTTGCCCAAACTAAAGTTGAAATAAATGATATTAATGATACTGCTTACTTATCATGTTTTCATGCTGCCTGGTTTCTTTCTCATAACAAATCCATGAAACTGTACAAGATCGAACCC
Organism: Uropsilus gracilis; assembly: GCA_004024945.1. Taxonomy (NCBI): domain Eukaryota; kingdom Metazoa; phylum Chordata; class Mammalia; order Eulipotyphla; family Talpidae; genus Uropsilus; species Uropsilus gracilis. The sequence goes on from PVHY01024009.1 coordinate 3,970, forward strand.
TGGCACTGCATAATGGATGTGACAGATTCAATAGCTGAAATACGCTACATGATTTGATTATTTATTGGAATTTTCAAATATGGAAAGAATATCTTGCAAAGTAGAGATTTCCACTCTAGTTATTTTCAAATAAATAATAAATGATTGATCATTTAGTAGGGAGCGAAGATTATATTCTTCATGCTCTAAAGTTCTTTTTATAATTCTATGAAATTATGACACCAAGTGAAAGAACAATAAACAATCATTCAGAAAAATGCTGAACCACTTAAAGACATGCTATAATACAATCTACAAAATTCAATCAAGTGAAAAATGGGATAACAATATGGACATATTCTAATTAAGAACACAATAATTACCTAAAGATATCTTATCTCTAATTTATAATAACTTCACAAGTACTCTCAGTCAAGATCAAAGAACCATAGCATGTTAGAATATAACAGGACAGTAGGCAGTTCAGTTTTATTATTACCTCTATTACTGATTAATTCTGCAACATTTTGTATTTCTTCACCCTCTGTGGGTCTCACTTTCTGTATCTACTGAGCAGTTGAAGGGCATTTAAATTTACTCCACCAATGAGAGTCAGAGAGCAAAAAAGAGAAAGGATAGTGTTTTTTAATGATAAATATAATAATGTAATATTATCTTTTAAAATTTTAACTTGATAGTTTACAATATATAATATTTTAATTCACCCATAAGATGTACTGATTAGAGATATGCATTGTACAAACAGATCACTTTAATAAGAATCCTTGCTCTCTCACTAGACTGGCTTATGTGATCTTTCATAAGCTTCCTAGTTTCTCTGCATCATATTTTTCTATTGTACAGTGGAAATAAAACAATAGAAATGCCTTATTATTATAGGAACTAAATGAGTTTGCACATGTAAAAATGTTTAAGTGGTTTCTGATATATAGTAAGTTTTTTAAAAATATCTGATATTTTTGTTAAAATTTTCAATGTTTATTCTTTTTTCATTTTATGTAATTTTGGGATAAAAATTCTAAATAAATGAAGTCAGAATTGGTTCCTTCTTGAATGGGAAAGTGAAACTATAGAAATGAATAGCAAATAGAGATGACAGTTTCATATAAAAGAACTTTTAAGTCATTTTCAAATTAAGCATCTCAAAAAGATTTTATAATGTATAAGTTGGTTATTTTTGCTTTACTTTGCAATTAATTTTCTATTAACTAGAAAATGTTTTTTCTTTGACCCATCTACTAGACATGGTTACTTTTGAAAATATGTCCAGAAATAAACTTATATGCATAGTGTGAAGTAAATACAAACAAGCATAATCTCTTCATAAATATAATTAATATTTATCTACACTTGAATCATTATTTCAAATTTTATAACTGCTGATAAAAAGAAATATTTATCCCAAAACCACAAAGTTAGAAATGGACTTCAAATTGTTTTCTCTAGTCACATGCCATGTTTTCCATAAACACCAAATGAGTAAATCCCTTAAATAATGCAGCACTTCGGGATATCTAAAATAGATGTTTAAAAGTCGCAACTTTGTTCAAACACCTTAAATACATCTTCTTTTATCCTCACATTCTTTTCTGACCTGGTTCTGGCTGCCAGTGCACATGAAAGAAATTACAAAGCTTCTCAGTCACTGCGATTCGGGTTCCTTTTGCACTGCAGCATTTGTCATTGCCAAAACAGCAGAGTTTAATTAAGTGTTGTGAGCAGCCTAGTGAGAAACACACTTTAAATTAAACCTCTGTACATGCAGCTATTGGTTCTTTACCTCCTGAACAATCAGCGGGGTGTTAGGCATAAATTCCGTCTCTCAAGGGAAACGCAGCTCCACGCACCTCTAGCGATTCATAAATGATCCTGCTTTCTCAGAACCATATCTTATTAAAGCATGTTTAATTATTTCTAAGTTTTAAACACCGATAGATGAAGGCGATAATTAATGTGCCTACCACTAAACATTTTATTTACTCTTGATATATTAATGGTATTATCAAGAAAATATGCTACAGTTTCAGGTTTAACAAAATTACATGGCAAATTATCTTTTGATGCATCAAGCAATCGTTAATATAATGGAATAAATTATTTTAACACCTCAGTAGTAATGAATGGGTAAAAGAATAAAAGCATTTTAATTTTCAGAATGTTTTTGCAATTACACATTTCAGGAGATACTTAAATCAATGATGCAAGTGTTTGAATTTTAGAAACAGAAACAAAAGAATAATTTAGATGGGTGACTTGTGGGTTTCTTCCATGCCAGAGACATATCAGTATAACTGGCCTTCTCTTAACAGCAAAGTTGTGTACAATGTATTTGATAAACAAAACTGTTGATTCTTAAAATTAATTTCTGCCACTTCAGTGTCACTTAAACTTTTATATTTAGATTTTTGCTTAAAATCAAAGGGCAAGTGAAATGTAGATTTTAAATACACTTGACTAAATACAGTCTCATATAAAATAATGGTGATTATTTTTCTCTACTGAGAAGAGTTTAACAGAGCAAGTAAACAGTCAGGATAAATGACCACATCCATAAAATATTCTTGACTTGCTCCACAACACCACAGGGCAATTTCACACTCTGAAGGACAATTTCTATATAGGCCTGCTCTACAAAGAAGCAGAAAAGATGAAAATAATGATCAATAGATCATAGAATTAGCCACAAAATTTATCTGATCTCCATTAACCTGCATTTTGTATCTTTTCTTTTGTGTTTGCCAAATTTCAAAAAAAAAAAAATGATGCTCAAATCTTTCTATTAATTAGGAAATTCATGCTGGAACTTCTGAAGACTACAAAAAAAATGATGGCTCATCATATTTCATAAAATCACTTTGTTCTCATTTTAGCAAGAAATACCTTCCAAATCTCTATGGACACTACAGTTTTCATCTTCTCATTCCATAGTTCTGACAAGTAGGCAGATTGCAGAGATAATATTTGTATCTGCAGAAGAAGATTCACATGTAGAAATATTCAGTTGAAATTACATTGCAGTCTAAAATATTAAAACATTAAAAATAGGTTTATCTTGTAGTGATGCTGATTGGCTTAATGTAATATAATTCATCCTGGTGATCTATGGACACTAAATAACTGAGTCTTTATACCGCATTTCCCTTTTTGATGAGAAATTAGAGGGAACTTACATGTTTAATGATTTTTAGTAACATATCTTCAGTAATTATTACAGATGTTATAAGAATTTATGTTCTTGAAGCTAGTTAATTATTACTGATATCAGTAAATATTAATGTATGTATACATTCACATTTTTCTATTTATGTATCACTTCTCCAATCTTCCTGATGTTGTACGTGCAGTCCCCTCAAGTAATTGTCTCCTTCCTCCCATATTCTCTGTTTTTCTCTACATTCTCCATTTCCTCCACTTCCTTCATTTCTTTTCCAAATTAACCACTTTATAGTAATTGAGAACAGCAGTAAAAAAAAAAAAAACAACAATAACAACAAGCAAAAACACAAAATTTGGTTGGAATACAATGAAGTAAATAAGCTATAAATGGCAAGTGTGATGTATGGAAACTGTATGTCAAATTATTAAACAGGTGATACCTCTGCTTGAAATGTTTCTATCTCACATTATTAAATTATTTTATTTATTGATTATACAAAAATGGATATTTCACCAATTATAGCTTAATTTGTTTTAATAAGCACCTTCTCTAAAAACACAAATACTTTTTGGAAGGTTGAATGACTACTACTCCCTCCACTTTTGTGCATAGTTTCCATCAGTCTCTTTCCTCCTAACCTGCTAATTGGCATCTGCTATACTTAGAGAAAAAGATGTGTTGGGAGTAAAAAGGAATTAGTGATAAATTCTGAAACTTAACAGTAATTTGAAGTTCTGAAGAAGAAAAGGGTGTTTCCTACTGACTACCGAAGTAGTGCCAAAGAGCAGTAGGATCTAGAAACTAGCTATTTCTGAGTTCAAGGTCTGTCTCTTCTACAGCTGACCTTTTAACAGTAGATCAGTTCATTAGTTGCATTGTTTAAAGTAAAATAGAAGTGATGGTACTGGTAACAATGTCCACTTGATAAGGCTGTTTTTAAAATTAAGTAAGTTTATGGTTTTAATATCCCGAGCACTCTAGAAACTTTAATATATGGCAGCTAATTTTAGTGGCTCTCTTATCTTGAAAAGTATTGGGTAATCATCCTTAAATTCTTAAGTTAGGAAAATTTTAATATATTTAAACTCTTTTCAAGTGGGTCCTTTGTCTATCTGGCTCAAAAGAGAATCATAAGTATTCAAAGTTAAATTTCTGTGGGGTCCCCCTCACCTCTGCCCTGGTTCACTCTGCAATGTCCCCACATTCAGTCTGTTTATTTTCATGACTTTTCTATAAAGAATTAATGTTTTCTGTTTAATCTTCAACTATTTTAACCATTAAGTATTATATATATTTTAATAAATAACATTTCAAGTATATAAATATATGTAAATAAAAGTATATTTTTATATTTTAAAATTAAATTATATTTTAAAAATTAGGAAAATATTCACATTTTAAAAGTTATATATTTATGATTTTATTTGTATATTCTATGTAATATATTTTATACATATTCATATATTAGATATTCATAAAATTAGGATGACCTATTATTCAAGAATTACCTATTAAGAACCATGGATTTTACATCCTTGTGGTAGAAAACTGATTAAGACACTACCCATTAATAAATGTCATAAAAATAATTTTAATAAAATAGGAAAATAATATAATAGAGATATGGCAGGATGACTGCACAAATTGCTTTGATTATTTCTCCTATCCCAAATCCATATGACTCAAAATTTGATGTAGTATATTTCTTTTTTAGTGTATCTTGTTTGGTCAATGGGATTAGCTAGACATGAGAATGTGCCATTTTCAAACCTAAGTTTCAAGTTTCAAGAATTTTTGCTTGCTCTCACTTATATCCTGATATTGTCATGAAAATATGCCCAGGCTATTCTACTAGAGGGGCAACACAAGTTAAAAATGAAATTGTACTCACCTTTCCAAATGATGCCTGTCTGTTAACTATCTGTCAGCATTGACTTATGAGCAATTTCAAAACCAACAGAATTACCTAGATGCCTTGTTTTTCTTATTGTTACTGAGGTATTACATTTGCTTGTTAACACAGCATTTTTTAATGATCATTTGTAACCGATAGATTGACCAGAGAATAATGAACTGTCTCCAAATGAGTTAGAGAAAGATAATAAATAGGATACCATTGTGTGGACAGGGAAAGGAAAGAAAAACAATTATAGCACAATATGTGGCACTTCAAAGCCATTATATACCATACGCTATATTAAGTATCCAATAATAATTCTTTTCATGAAGGAGGTAGTTGGAGGTAGAGACTAAACTTGTAGAAATGGAACAAATCAGAAGATCTGAATTCTCTCTCAACCATTAAACAATAATGAAAAGATTTTAGAATGACAGAAATATGGTTAGATTTTTATTTTAGAAAAATCGGGTCATTATTAAATGAAATATAATTTAAAGTGAGAATAGAGTCAGGAAAATCTGCTAAACCTCCGTATTTACAACTCACTTATAGATGATGAAGACTTGAAGTAAAACAATAATAGAAACAGAGCAGCAAACAGTTATGGGATTTACTAAGAGACAGAATTGACTGAAATTACTAACTAAGGATAAAAAGCAGAAAAAGAAAATTGTCTAGTAAGTATGACTTTTGAGTATTTATCTTAAGTCTCTCAGGAAGAAAATACAGATGACTGAGTTTTAAAAGAAGAATCTTATAAGTTCACGAGGTCTAAAATAAGCAGCTGATGTGTTCAGTTTTTGAACATGATAACAAAGCCTGGAATTTTTAAGTCTATATAACATTAAGTCCATAGATCTGAAAAAGACCAAGGAAATCTGTGATTGGGATTATAGAGCATTCAGTTTTCAGGTATAATAGTAGAAACCCAAATCTAGTGCTTAAGTATTTGCTTACAACAACTATTGCTATCAGTTATGTTAGGACAGGGACTTTAGTTGTTAAGTACAGCAAAGTTAACTAAAAGAGCACACAAGGTTCCAACTGCACATATTTTCTTTTCTATCAGATATGGTAAGTGTTTAATATAAAGCTCCTCTTATTTGACAACCAAAAAATTCACTCACTCCCTTAGGAGTTTGATATTCTTATTCTACAAGATCAAAAGGTATCTAGGAAAACATTTTAAAATATATTTTTCATGCATTGTCAAAAATGTTTTTCACATGTTTTGGTCAACCACTACACTTTGTTTTTAAAAGCAAAGTGTTCACAGGGTCACAAAAGAGAATACCCAGAAAAATTTAGGGAGGATCACTAGAATATATTTCTTTCTGTATAACTTGTAAACAAGTCTAATGAAGCATACTGATATTTCAAAATATGCCTATGTTTTCTGAAAGGGGATTTATCCTTTTTAAATTTTTTTTCTAATTAAGCTTATTTTCTTACATCAGAGTTCCTTGGTGTGCAATGTTTGATTTCTCCCCTCAGATGTAATCCTCAGCATTCTCCCACCACCATGGTACTCTTGAACCATCACCACAGTTTCTTGTGCTCTCCCCTCTCTTGTTTTAACCCTTCTTCCTCCCCCTTCCCCTACCATATGTCTCAGACTTAGGGTCAGTTTCCAAGTTCTTTCTTTTTCTTTGACCTTTTATTTGGTTTAATATATTCCTTCTATAAGTGAAATAGTTGTCTCCTTCTGTCTCCTTTCACTTAGCATAATATTTAGTTCCATTCATGTCATCGGAAACAGCATATCTTTATTATTATTATTATTATTGTTGTTGTTGTTGTTGTTGGGTAGTACTTCATTGTGTATAAATTCCACATCTTGATCCATTCATCTGTTTGGGGCATTTAGACTGTTTCCCTATCTTAGCTACTGTAAATGATGGTGCTGCAATAAACATAGGAGTGCAGGTTTCCTTTCAAATTAGTGTCTTTGTTTCCTTTGTGTAGATTTCCAGTTGTGGAATTGCTGAATCATATAGGAGATCCATTTTTGATATTTGAGGAACCTCCATACAGCTTTCCACAGACGCTGGACAAGTCTGCATTCCCACTGGAGTGTAAGAGTGTTCCTTTACTCCACATCCTCTTGTTTAATATTGGCTTCCCAGAGTGTTTGTTCCACTTTCAGAAAAACACTGTGCTTTACAAGTGAAGATCAGCAATATTGGATATTCTATAATATTCGGCATATCTCAGGGATTTCAAAAAATCACCATAGAAATTATGTAGATGAAAAATTTATATTTATGATTATATGAATTGTACAGTAGCACTGTTCTATAATTGATAAATATTTCCTATAGGTGTGTAACAACTGTAATATTTCTATATGTGTATTCTGGAATAGCTTAAGTAGATCAGCATGTGCAGTGGAAATGTGTGGATAATCAAGGGGGAAAGGTTATCATAATCCATATAACAATGAATTAGAGTTGGAGATATTAGTATGAACCGATCTTTAGCTTAATCTAAATGCAGATGGTTACATATGGACGTGTGTGCTTGCATTGGGGGAGGCTTTCTATCTACAGTGTATTTCTTGTTTCATCACCTGGAAAACCTAGAAGTAAAGCCATTCAGGTAGCAACGAGCACAACTAATTCCTTCATCTATATTCTGATAACATTCTCCACATGAAAGAAAAATACTTTTCTAGGGCCGTACAGAAAATATACAATATGAGTCTGTAGCAACTTACAGTACTGAAAGTAAGGATATAATTTGAATGTTTAAAAAATATCATAGATTTGGTATGGTAATCATACTACTATGCGAGGTTGGTTTCTACCAGGTTTTCTGTCTGTTGAGGGGAAAAATCTAGCTTCACAACTTGGAGACCATTCAAAGAATTTCATTATTCGGAGGAACAATGCTCTCAAGACATCAAGTGCCATTCTTTTCAAACTTGAATGTATATATGAATCGTCTGGAATCATTAAAAATATACAACAAAATTAAATAAATTTTAGGTGGGCCCCTGGATTTTGCTTTTCTAAGGTTTCAGGTGATTCTGGTGCTCCTGATGTTGTGGGTGGGTCAGTTTATCACACTTAGAAGGGCAAAACCTTTAGTGTGCTGGAAATGAATAGAAGTTTGACATCAATGAAGAGATTTTTCATTATTATCTTCAGCCCTGAGAAAGAACAAATTCTGATCTAGGATCCAGCAAAGTTAAAAATTCCATCAACTGTTTATACGACAAAAGAAGGAGCCCAACAATGACAACAGTTTTGCATAGTTTATACCCAGAGATGATATGAATAGGATTCAAACAGTCACTGGTTAGTAGAAGTAATGAGAAAGTGACCAAAGGGAGATAATGAGGGAATTTCTATGGTAACATGTTCTAAATGGTATGCACAAGTTAGGAGAGAAAAATTGAAATGAACAGAATGAGCTCTTACAATTTCAATGAGTGACAATATTCAAAGAACATTGTGAAAAGGAGTGAAGCCAACAGGGTATAAATTCAGCATCTAGATGAAAGACTTTAAATGCCCTTTTCCCCAAAGGTCAGGTTGCTGACAGTGCATCTTCAGTTTTGTAGTTCACAACTGAAGAAGCAAGAGGAGTGACTGAGAAAAGAATAGTATATAAATAGTATTTATCAAAGTTAGGTATAATCAGAAAAAAATGACAATTGATTAAAATACAAATGGAAATTAGCTTTATCACTCCCAGGAAAAGTTGACACATAAGCACTTGGATGAACTTTCTTTCTTCTGCCCTCTTTCTTGCTCTTCAAAACTTCCGTGAAGTTTTCCCATCAAGGTTTCTGTCCAGATAGCCATTTTCTCTGATATTTGCTTGATCTCTTTCCTTGTTTTGTTCCGATCTATAGTAAAATACCACACCCTCAGAAAGACCTTTACTGACTGCCCTACCTAAAAAAACTCTTCCTTCACTCACTCTTGTTCTTCATGCTCTACTATTTGCCTAGTACCTGGTTCTAATTCTGTATGTTTGTATACCCTGATATATGGATATTTGACTCTTTTTCTCACTTGAACACAAGTGATGATCCATGACAGCAGGGAAACTTTTGTTCTCTGTTTTTCTCAGTTTAGAAGAATATTTGACATATAATAGTCAAACATGCTCAGTAAACTTGTGGGAACAGTAAATGAGTGAATGTAACTGTGCTTTCTACTGACAGATGATATTACAAATTAATCAAAATATATGACTTATTAAAAATATATGATGTGGCCATATAATCTATTATGTATACATCCTTAGTAGGAGGGCAAAAGTTTAGTGAAAATAACCAATTTTTTACCTATCACAAAATGGTTCTCTTTCTCTTTATAGCACAGAGACTTTGGAATCAGCAAAGTTGGGTGTGGAAGAACTCTCGGTTATATATGACAATAATCTATGAAAGGTTAAATTATAGACATATGCATTTATTAAAAATGCTTCGGATTAAATATTTTATATCTGAACAATTTCTAAGTACTCCTGAGCTGAAGAGCTTGTTCCTAAATGTACTATAGGACTTGGGCTTCCTGCTGGGAGCACAGCAAGTGTTTGCCTTGAGAGTGAGCAGGCTGCGAATCACAAACCAGAGAGAATAGAATGAGTACTTTGAAATTACCTAGTGTTTGGAAATTGATCTGATAGGTAATAATAATCTTTTATAGCTAACTTGTGATTTATTCTAAATTTAAATTTTAACACATAGTCTCAGAAACATAGATCTATGGTTGTACAAAGCTGGGCTTGACAACCTAGGAATTTCTAAATTTCCCCTTTAGAACTGAGGTGTTTTTTATGTTAGTCATACAAAGTCCTGCTGTAACTTTTGTGCTTCATAATTTACTAACTGCTGCAGATACATAATTTATAAATTTTCTAACTTTATGACATTCATGTTGTAATTATAATTTTGGCTAAATTTGGGGTGTTGCAAATATGATTAATGATAGATAAGAACTTTTAAATAAAAGATGGAATCTAAAAAATCTAAATAAGAAAAGCTATTGAACAAAGGTTAATGCTTCATGATTGATACATCTTCAGAATCTATTTTGTTTCTTAAATCAACCTGAAGATGGTCACTGTTTTTTAAGATATCTTTATGTTCTTTTATTGTTTGCCTATCTATTCTTCAGATTAAACTTCTTGCTTGCTTATTTTGTGAATAATGGTTTATATTAAGTAATGTCCATCAAACTGTGGGTTTCAAAACATGAATTTGTGTGCTTGCACAAGAATGTGCAGGGTGTTGCTAGCATTTCCTGTTGAAATAAAATTCAGGCAACCACCCCTGCTTATATTCTCAGAGGGGATCTAACCTATTAATTTGTTCAGTCTTCAAAAAAAAATGATAGGTGAAGGAATGAAACAAGTAACTCAAACCCATAAATGTCCAATATATCTGTCTCAAAAGAAAAACGGAAATGTATTATATTTTTAAACTATAACCAACTCAGAAAAGCAGCCAGGCTTGAATTGGTGGAATTTCTCTATAAAAGTCACTGTCAAAATCTTATATTTAGCACCAAATGGATTGTTTTCATAAACAATTTGTTGACTGGCTTCAGGATCATCAAAATCATGTATTAAAAATATTTTTAAATGAGAAGTTATATTTAAAATGCTCTCATTTTCATACTGGGTGGTTGTGTAGCTCTAGTAAACCCAAGAAATATGACTTCTGTTGGAACTATCATCAAATTGAGATAATGAACATATTATTAGATAAAGGAGAGGGTGAATTTTCTTCCTCCAAGTAATCAAACATAGGAAATATATTTAAAGGGGTTAATACATTCATATAAGGAGTAAACCAATTCATTAAAAAATTGTTTTTAACACAAAATCAAGTATTTTTAACATACATTATATATTATATTTATACTATATTATATATTTATATTATATTACTATATATACTGTGCCTTAGTTCTAACCTTTGAATGAAATGCATTATTATCCTGAGATAGAAATAGTTTATTTTTATTGTCACTATTATTGTTTAATAGTTTATTTTTATTGTCACTATTATTGTTGTTGTTAATATAGTGGGATTTGATAAAAGAAATCTCTCAAAGAAATCATTAGTCATAATTTTTATATAACAAACCACATCAAATAGTTATTAAAATACTAATGATTTATTTATTCATTACTGTATTTGGGAATTGCTCATTGCTGTTTCAGTCTTGCCTAAAGTGCTAATGGAGAAGAAGTCATCTGACATTCATCTGTACAATCTGACAGCTTGTTCAGGGATAAATATTTCAAGATGGCCTCACTCATGAATCTGGTGGTTAAGCTCACTTCTCAGGAACATTGCCTAGAATCTTTACCATGCCATCTCTAGCTGGATAGCTCAGATTTCATACACACTGAGTACAGTGATCCAAGAGCAGTATGAAACTTAAGATTTTTTAATGCTTAGACTCAAATGTCACAAAATACCACTTTTGCATCATTCATAGGTCAATACTAGAGCAAAGCCCAGGTTGGATCAAAAAAATTGGAATATAGATTTACTACATCATTGAAGGAAAGAAAATTTGTGAAAACTACATTGCATTTGTTTTAATGAAACATGTTCAAATAATTTTCTCTTGAAAATTTTAAAATCAAATGCAAACATAAAAAAGAGAATAGGATGATATCATTTATTGTCAAGACACTCTTGTGCTTTACACTCTTTAAAGAATAAACAAAGATTGTGTTTAAAGAGTTTATTTTCAGGGAATATATGTGAGAAAATCATAATTTAAAGACTGCATTTGGTTTAATGAAATCTGAGCTGATCAATTTTGGGTGGCCTTGTGACAAAATATAATTTTGCAAAAATGATCACAGATCTCTAGAATTTAATAGATTCCAAGTATTCTTTATGTATTCAGAATAAGTTTTGATGTTATATAAGGGAATATTTAATAGGAATGTGCATTGAAGGACCATGATAAATAATATGGCTAATTAAGTTTAAATATTCACAGTTGTGTGCCTGGAGTATATTTTGAAAAACACTAATTTGAGGAATAGGTTCTTTAGAAGATTACCCCCAGAAAAACAGGCATTAAATAACCAGTAAATAGGAGCAATAAATAGAAAGACAAAATAAGAATTAAAAGAAACCTAATGTCCATAGTAGATGGTATATTGCTTAAAAGATAACTGAGATCTATTACTGTTATTAGAGATTAGCTCTACTAATTTAAATGCAATTCACCTTTCTTTTAGAGTTTGAATTAAAAGAGAGAGAATTCTGACTTTAAAAGCATGAGATTTGGGAAAATGACTAAATACATTTTCTTTTTTCAGATTCAACTCAACATTTAAAGATCTCTAATTAAGTGCTTTCTGAAAATAAACTCTAAATACATATTTGTAAAACAGTTAGAAATAATAAGAAGTTGAAATAGCTCAAGCTGTGAAAACTCAGTTTTCTGAGTTTTCACAATGTAATACTTTAAAGACCAGTACTTAATTTTGATATTTACATTTGTATTCTTTGTGGACAAATCATTTCCATAAAAGTTAAGAAGAAGAAATGAAGAGTTTTAGAAATATAATTAATGGTTATGAAAAAAGGCTCCAAGTTTATGGAGATGTTCTACCTCCAAGTTCTCCCAAAGAGTACATGACTCAAAGCAGCCCTAGTTCAAACCAATATGAATGCTATATGGACTGTGATACCAAGTCTAGAAATGCAAATGGAGAAGTGAAAAAAGAATATAAAATGGAAGTTTTAAGTTGGAAACCGTAAGTCGTTAATTGCTTTCATTCCTTCTGGAATACACAAATATTATTTTATTTTATCATATTGATTATCCAGTGTCTATGACTATGCATCCATAACCAGTAGTGATATTTCTTCCTAATTTAAACTTTTATTATAATTAATAATCACTCAATATGCCCACATTGCCATTCTGATTATTTCTGAAAATCAAAACGGCATGTCATCTTTACTCCAAAGTTCTCAATAATTATCTTTTCAAGTATTACTTTATACATCGTATATGTTAAATTGATTTTCAAAAATAAAGACTTATTTTCTACAAAACAAAATGCTCGTTTCTGTAAACAAAAGAGATAGAAAGGGCTTTCATGCACACCAACATATGCAAATATTACCTTAAATAGTTCATCATCTCTGTATCTTGTATTTCAGGGTGAGACATGGACCATCAAAGTCAAGTTTTTGGGAGATTTGGGGTTAAAAAAAACACACACATTGCCGTTTACATGAACCTTAAACAAACTTGCAGCAGCATTTTTCAGTCGACTGACATTTTTCTTTATGTTTCGTCAGTTATATCTGAGTGATCAGACAGCCACTACACGTGATACACCCACCAGGATTATTATCTAGACCAAAGGCCCAAAGCTCATTGTAGCAGGCATGTAATTCTTTACAATGTATGCCACGTTAACTGTGTTGGGTTATCTATTCAACAGCTGACTGAGCTGGGCTCTCAAGCTCTTCTCAACAACCATGTAAGAAGCGATGACAATTGTACTACTTCATAACAGCTGCATGGAACTCTGACACACACTTCACAGCAACCAGTCATCTATATAAACCAATTTCAGGAGCAAAATTGCATGGTGCCTCCACTCTGTTATAAACACAATGATAGCCACTCAAAGCTGATAAATGCACTACATTTCTCTGGAACTTAAAAGAGTTAGTTCTTTGCATCTGAGATTTCTTTCCCACAAATTAAGCCTCTTTCTGTTCTAGCCATTAATTTAGAACTTTAAAAAGAACCAGACAATTTAGATTTTGAATATCTGTAAAATACAGAAACTTCAGTATTAACATTTGGTACTTCAACGAATGCTTTTTTTTTTAACTTTTTTTAAGTGTGTGCTAGAGTTTCCTAACTGATGATCTGAAGCAGAAAGCAAAAAAGGAAGAAGTGATTAATGTTCTTAAAGACTTACCAATGCCATAGCAATTTGCCAATTAATTATGGTATCTTTTCATCGGTTTATGCACAATACAATCCTTATTATTGAATAAAACATCTACAAGCAAGCTGGAAACTCCTGTAAAAAGACATAAATGTTAACTATTCTGTGTTTGGTGAATAATGAAGCTTTGGTGAATCAGTTAATAATTCCAATAAATTCAAGTAAGATGAAGAGATTGTAATATTTTAATTTATACTTATATTACCAATGCAGTCCTTTGAATAGGAATTGAAAGGACATGGGCAAAATTATGCATGTCTCTTGAAAAACAAATTACTTAAGCCAAATTTCTTTATGATTACAACAGTAGCAAATATATAACTACCTTTAAGTAGATATATATATGTACATATATATGATGGTGTTTCATGAATTAGAAAAATCTCTACACATGTACTGTCATTTTCTTTACCCTAGAAATTTTATAGGAAGTCAGAAAAATGGAACATTTTAACTGAGAGAGTGGCAAAATAATTTATTTCATAGACAAAATTAATAAATCATGATTTATTAAGACATTGAAACTTCATTACAGAGAATTCTTAGTTTAGTACACAAGTAATTGAAAGAAATGTACCATTTTATATCTGAAATATATAGTCTTATGAAACAGTAGGTACCATTGCTATTTTGTGAATATATATGTGAAATTATATACATAAAATTATTAGGGAAGTATGCATATATATATATATATACGTATATATATATATGTATATATATACATATATATATATACGACCTGCCATAATTTTTCTAATATTTCATTCTTGTACTCATATTGATAATAACTTATGGCGATATCTTAAAAATATAAGTAACGAGAGTTTTTAAAAGAGGGTCTCACAACACTTAAAGGACCTTTTAAAAGAGGGTCTCCTTCATTTAAAGGACCTTCCTCCTGTGGAAAAAAGTGTGAAAACAGTTTTATATGTGAGCTCTAACAGACTAAAAAAATTTGCCAAAATCCTATCAAAATTCTGATTGTGTAAATTATTACTTTGATTACTATTATGATCACCTCCAACAGGAGGACATGGAGATATTTGGATGATAAATGACTTTTCTAAGATGAAAATAATAATTAAATAACAGCAAGGAGAAAGTCATAAACCATTAATCTTGGGTTCTACATACTACACCATATTGTCTTTATGAGGACTATTGATAAAAAACAGGCCTATAATCAAAATAAAATTGCTCAACATGATTCAATTAAAAAAAAATTAGCACAGGCAATGTCTTTGATTCCCAAGTAGCCAGTATATTTATTCTGACAACCCTTCCTTGTCCCAACGAATTGAAATCATTAACTAACGGAATGCAGTTTGTTTTGGTTTTGTTTTGTTATTTTACCATGAAATCTCAGAACAGAACCTCAAGATAGTTAGCTCTCTCAAGGAATTCAACCAAAGACTTATATACTCAGGAATGGTGATTGTACATTTTTCAAGCTCCCTTTGTCTAGAGAGATATTTTGTTGCTCTTACTGGTGATGATGATTTACCTACAGCCCAGTACACTGATACCTAAGCCATCAAAGATGCTGTAGAAAAAAGTAAAAGTGGGCAGGGGATGCCACACTCAGGTGACTTGAAGCTCAAAAGAGAAGGGAGGGTTTTTACAGGTGAAAAAAATGATAGCCTAAAAAAAATGATAGCCTAAATGATCCC
Source organism: Uropsilus gracilis (assembly GCA_004024945.1). NCBI lineage: Eukaryota > Metazoa > Chordata > Mammalia > Eulipotyphla > Talpidae > Uropsilus > Uropsilus gracilis. Next base: position 19,664 of record PVHY01024009.1, read on the forward strand.
CTCTCCACACAGGACAACTAAGAGAATGAGTGAGACATTTAAAGCTACCTGGCTTGTAATTTACTTCCACATTCTTGGGCTACATATGCCTGAAAAGCATCTATAGCCAGGCATGGTGGCTCGTGCCTGTAAGCTTCAGCCTATGAAGTGGCCGGGACTAGGGATCGCGGTTCGAGTCCTGCCTGGGACCTGTATGTAGCAAGACCTAGTTCCAAAAAACTAGCTGGGCATGATGGCGCATGCCTGTAATCCTAGCTACCTGGGAAGCTGAGGCTGGGGATTGCTTGAGTCTGTTACCCTGGGCAACGAGAGCCTGTGATTCCACAGGCAAAATAGTGAGATCTAGTCTCAAAAAAAAAAAAAAAAAAAAAAAAAAAAAAAAAAAAAAAAAAAAAAAAAAAAAAAAAAAAAAAAAAAAAAAAAAAAAAAAAAAAAAAAAAAAAAAAAAAAAAAAAAAAAAAAAAAAAAAAAAAAAAAAAAAAAAAAAAAAAAAAAAAAAAAAAAAAAAAAAAAAAAAAAAAAAAA
>PVHY01024010.1:0-20204 GCA_004024945.1 Uropsilus gracilis
CTGTGTTCCTGTGCTGGGCCAGGTCTTAGTGCCTGGACTTAGTGCCCCATGGACTGGGCCAAGGGGCATGTGGCCAGCATGGGCCAGTGTGCCAGTCTTGACTTCCAGAACATGGCTGGCAGTTCTCTTTGTGTTTCCAGTAGCAGTGACCCTTTTTTCAGGGAACGGAGACCTGGGCTCTCTGTCACATTGGTGGAATGCAGACGGCTGGGAGCCCACTGTTTCATGAGCACCGCATAGTGTGAATTGTCTTCTTGAGCCAGACTTGCTCACAGTGAAACTCGGGAGATGACAGTGTGGAACTCTTCATACTGAGAACCCCAGGCTCGCAGTAAAAACGGTGAGGTTGTAAGTAAGTCTGGCTGTGGCCAAACCATCAAAGCCAGCACAGAAACAAAACTACAATGAAGCAATTAATGATTTATGTGAGAACGCTAATTCAGCACATCACATATTGAAAAAAAAGACATGCTTAAGACCTTGTAACTAAGAACTGAAAGCTTGAAATCCCTTACAGATAGGTGTTCGCAAGAATATCTGACTCAGTATAGCAGGGGTTGAGTATTTAGATGCCTTAAAATGCTTGTCTTTGATAAGAAATCACTATATTAAAACAATGCCTTCCTTTAATTATGTTAGAATTACTTAGAGCTTACCATGGAAAGGGCACTAGCTCAGAGTCTATAGAGTAACCCCTCAGGCAGGGCTTCTGCCCCTGGGAGTGGAGATCTACTTGGCTGGAAAATAATTCTGTCACCTGTAATTGTGACGAAAGAACATACCTTACAGTCAGAGAGCTGCGGGGTCTAGGAGACAGAGGAATGGCTTCTGCCTTGTTTGCAGAGGGAAGGATTTGTAAGAGATCACACTTGAGTTGGGGCGTGAAAGGTGTGAACAACTTGACAGCTGGGAATGGAGAGCAGAGGGTTTGAGGGTAAAGAGCATGGCGAGGTGTTTCTGTGGGCAGCAAGCACATGAGGTGTGCTGAGCATGCTTTTTGGCCCAAGCTGAGGGCCTGTTTTCAATTCATACGGCAGTAGGGCTAGAAATAAATAACATTAACAACACGAGTGGGTAACAATTGCTTGCTTCATTTCAACATATTCACTCATTCCATCTGATGAATTTGGTTCCTTTTTCATCTTCATTTTAGATAAGCAAAGCACACCAGATAGAGTGGAGGATAGGCCTAAAGTCTGGGGCTGAAAGGGGTGGTAGAAGCTTGCCTCTGCTTCCAACCCTAGAGCCCCCCTGCCTCACTTCCTCCAGCCTAGGATGCCCAGGGCCTCGCATCACACTGAGGATTAATATATCTGCTTTTCCTTGTTCAATGCTCTTTCCAGTACCCCTTGAACCACCGCCCAAGATGGGTAAGCCCAAAATCTAAGAGAAAGGCAAGTACAGATGGAAAAATAATTTCTTAATCTCTTGAAAACTTTCCAAGACTCCTTCGGGAGGCCTCCGGGAGCCTCTGAGTGCTTCAAAGGAGCAGCATCTTTGAAGCAAGCTTTAGGGCCCTGGTTCTTAGCCAGGGCAGTTTTTACTTTTGGGGGACATATGGGAAAGGCCTGGGGACACTGGTGGTTGTGACTGTGGGGCAGGGTGGAGGTGTGTGCTGCGGCCCTGGGTCAGGTCAGGCCAGGTGCTCAACACCTTACAACACAGGAGAGTCCCAGCAACAAAGCTCTCCAGCCACACGTGTCCTTGACACCCAGCTTGAGAAGCCCTGCTTTAGGATTACTGGGCTGTCCTTGATGAGGATGGGGTTGACTATGGGTGAGTCCAGACAGGGAGGCAGATAGGGGTGCAGAGAGCCCAAAGGAGGTACTGTCAGCAGGAATGGGAGGGGTGAGAAAGCTAGGGAAGGCATTTCAAAGGTGGAATTCAAAAGAGTAGAGGAGGAGACCAAGAAAGAAATTACAACCAGAGGTTTCTAGTGTGGGTGTCAGAGAGAAGAGTGGAATCATTTACTGTAATGGAGATGTCAGGGAGAAAAGCTTATTTTAGAAAGATGATGAGTTTGGTCTTAAGATACTTAAATTTTGACAAGCAGGTGGAATTGCCCAGCAGGCATTTGAGAATGAGGACAGGAAGAGAGAAGTTGGGGTTATAAAGGCGGACTTGCGAGTCATCTCTTGGGAAGCAGTAATTACAATCAGTGTTCAGTGGTCTCCAGAGAGGATGGAGGGATGGGGCTCTGTGAGTAGTGCCTCTGAGGGCTGGGGACCAGGGAGAGGCAGGAGGCCTGGATTTGAATCCCAACTCTTCCTTTTAATAAGTCCATGACTTATTATTGCCTTGAGCGCTCTTTGTCTTGTTGTCCTACCAGGAGACCAAGGGGATGTTCATAGAGGTAATGGGGAGCAATGAGAGTGCAGTGTCACTGAAATCAGTGACTAGAGAGAGGTGGTGGGAGGGGGGCTGGTCGCCTTGTGACACTGTGGAGCTGGAGGGGTCAGAGAACTAACAACAGCCTCCATGTTAAGAGATCCTTGGTGACTTTGGAGACAGCATTTTCACGACTGGTGTACATTCCTTCCATCCAAATGAGCCTCGCCGACACCACCACAAAACACTATCTATCTATCTATCTATCTATCTATCTATCTATCTATCTATCTATCTATCTATCTATCTATCTATCTATCTATCTATCTATCTATTTATTATTTATTTATTTATTATTTATTTGTTTATGCATGTATGTATTTACTGTGGTGGGTGATGGGAGTTTATATATGCGAACTTCACCACGAAGAGCAGGGCTTGTCTTTCCCTCCACTGCTGTCTCGTCTCTTCAGTCAGGGGAAGTATAGAGAAATGGAGAGGGCAGATGAAGAGCTGAGAAGTGATACATGAGTGGTAAGAGACAATGAAGGAAGTCTTGATTATTTCTGCAGAATCTGTTTTCCTTCTAACCCCACACTCATGGCCTGGAACGTGAAAAAGAGTGCATAGTGTGCTAAGCTCTGGAAAGTTGATCAGACAGACACTCGGAAGCAAGCCTCCTGCCTCCTGTGAGGACGTGTTGAACTTGGGCTTTGTGGTGGTGCTTGGTAGGAGGGGAGTGTGTTCAGCCTCAACTGGGCGTGTTCGTCCTGACAAGATGAGGGTCATGGAGCTGGAGAGTGTGGTATGGGGCCAGGAGTTTTTCTGGTGTTGAAGTTACAGTCTCACTCTCCACAGTGCTAAGATCACACCCAGAGGGAAAGCAGATTTTTGTCCTTGGTGGTCCTTCAAGGGCACACTTTCCTCAGGGTATACAGTTCCTGAGTGATTCCTCCAGTGAGTTCAAGGCAAACTGGCTCTACTATTACATGGAAATAAGCAGACCAATTTTATTCTCAAGAAAGGATGCCCAGGAAAGTGTGGCGTCAGCACATTCTTCTTGTGTTAAGAATGCCAGGCAAGTGGAATCTGTGAACTCTCATGAAATTTATTTTTTAGTGGTATGTGATCCTCACTTGAGAAACTGGGTCCCATTTCTACCCCTGCTCTGATCTCTGGCAGTAATGCTTTGACTAGCTGGACCTTGTTTATTTCCTATGTCGTGTATCCTGAATGCACCAGTATGCTCATCTCTTTGAAGTACTGTGAGAATGATCTTTACTGGTGAATATTAGGAACTACAAATGCCCCTTCCTCAATTTTGTTCGATGGTCAGTGTGTCCATGTATATCCATTGAATAGATAGTGATAGCTCAGCATAGACAGATTTCTAAAAAGTTGTAATTTGCCTTCCATTTCAACTATTCTTCAGAGTCTGACTATTTAATGAAACCTAAGGTTTTCTTAAAGTGCACTGTGCTCTTAGATTTAGTTTTATTTTCTGGACATGGGGAGCCTGAGGTTGAGAGGGGACTAAACAGAGCTCTATGTTGTACCTTGGTATTGGGCTATGTTGCTTTCTGTTTGTGGAACTAAAGCTAGAACAGTGGACAAGAAGAGTCAGAGAGGAGATGTAGAAAGAGACATTCACTGTGGTTCTTATAGCAATCACACAGGGATGCCAAGGTCAGAAAGAAAACCATGGATAGTGATAAACTTTTTCTTTGTTAAAAATTGCCATAGGCATGTGCATGCACATGTGTATGTGTTCATTATTGATTTTTTACAAATATAAGTGAAATAAAGAAAATAAATGCCACTCTAGCCATTGCTTAAAAATGTAATATATGTCTCTTCTGTCTGTGCACATTCCCTCCCCCAATGGCACGATCTGCATTGTTTTGTAACCTGCTTTTGTTATTTAGTAACATATTATCTTTTATACTCCTAAAGATTAATTATTCACAACATTTTACTGACTGTATACTATTCCATTCCTGCATAGCCTATAACTTACTTAGTTTTTGTACTGTGTATACAATGATCAACAATATACAGAGGTATATTGTTGGGGGAGATAGACATCCTCATTATGACAAAAAGGAATGTGTAATTATAAAATGTGACGAGTGAGGTGAAGAAAGGCACTTGGTGTTGAAAGTGCTTATAAGGGAGAAGGGGGCAATCTGGCTTAGTCTAGGTTGAGGGAGTATGTTCAAAGAAAGCTTTCCTGGAAGAAGTCAGTTTTGACTGGAAGGAATCATTATGTGAAGCCCAAAAGGAGAGGGTGTTCCCGGTAGAGGAAAGAACCCATACAGAGAACCTGTGTCAGGAGACAGCATAGAATGTTGAAGAACCCAGAGGAAGGCCTAGAGAAAGCAGGGCTTCAGGTCTTTAATCTTTCTGGGTCATGTTGTATTTATTGGTTTGAATTGTTGGATCTTATTCTTTGTCAGTTTCCCTGTTGCCATTTTCCCTCTTCTTATTCATTTGTAAAAGGTCTTCACATATATTACCTATCTTTTTAAAAAACATATATATATATTTCACATATACTACCATTGTTATTCTTGCAGTTTCTGTTTCCCTTGTGTTTGGTAATTCAGCCTCATTTATTACAAATGTACAAACCTCATTTTCTTTGAGCATTGAATTACAAGTGACATGTTTAGCACGCCCTTTTTTTTGTGGAAGTATAATTGACATACAGCATTGTATTATGTACCACATAGTGACTCCATATTTGTGCACACTACAAAATGATCACCATAATATGTCTGCTTACCATGTTTCTTAGCTGTTTTCAATTTGCAACACAGTCACGTTTACTATCATCCCCATGCTGTACATTGCATCCCCAAGACTTATTTTTTTTATATAATTGGGTGTTTGTGCCTCTTTTCATTTGTGTCCCTTCCCATTTGCCTTTAATTGCATTTATAATAATTCTGTCAATCTTTTTTTTTTCTCTGTCATTTCTGCTGTTTGGTATCATGACTAGAAAGCTCTTTCCCAGTGTAAGGCTATTCAAATAACTACCTATACTTTCTACATTTTATTTAATTCTTTAATCAATCTTGAAACTCATTTATATATCAGAAGTATGGGATATAATGTGTTGTCATCTGTTAGCCAGTTGTACCACACAATTTACCAAACAACTCCTCCTTTGCATTGTTTGGAAATACCATCTTCATGATATATGAAAATCATTTAAATATTTGGTTCTGTCTCTGGATCTCTATTATAGTCCATTGATTTGATGTCTTTCCTCTGCTATTACCATACTGTTTTACTACTTGTACCCTTTAAAATCTGATGGAGCAAATCCCCATTCATTACTCTTCTTTTTCCAAATGTTCTCTGCTAGTTCCCATGAAATTATTCTTCCAGATTCATTTTGGAATCATTTTGCTAATTTGTAGATTAATTTTGGGACAAGTGACATCTATTCAATACTGGTATTCTCAGAAAAATGGCAAACCTCTCCAGTCTTTTAAATATCCTTGCAGATTACTTGGTAGAACAATTCTAAAGGCGACACCCACCCTACGCTGTAACTGTGCCATCTAGAAACTATCACTGACCCAGGGAAATTGACTGAGTCAATCCTAAACCAATAGCAGGGCACCAAGGATCCTCTGGTGGGCTCCTCCGTCATGTGTTCCCACATCCCTACCTGTCCTCTGGCCATGGCCAAAGGTGCACTTGGTAGCCTGACTTTGACCTTTTGACTATGGAAGAACTACTCACAGCAAGAGCTGCTGAGCTTTTGAGACTGATTTCTGATTTCTCCTTCTTAGCGCGCTATTCATGTTGTCTGGTTTGCTCTGGACACGACTGTCAAATTATGGTCATTAGCTCTGCTTCCAACCAGACGCTGAGAACTGACATAATTTGACTAAGAGAGTGAGGGGCGGTGGGGGTGAATAGGAGGTTGAGATGAGTTTGAACCAGGCCTCCCCGAAAGCAGTCTAACCCTCCTTACACTAGACCATGATGTTTGCCCCCCTCCCCCTTCACTGGTCATTGACTAGAAAGAGGGGAGTTGGGAGCTTTCATCTGGGTATGGCTGCTCACACAGCTGTCGTCACACTTGGGACATGGGGAGCCAGGCCAGTTGTCCCTCTTTTAAAAGCAGACTGGTAACTGTGATCATTTGGGACTGGTCAGTGGACTGGGAGATCACCAGCACATCTGGCTGGGGTGTTTTCCATGGGGGGCTGCCTCCTTTGCCTCCCACTCAGCAGGCACAGCTGGAAGGTGCTCCAGGTGGGGGTGGGGGACCCTCTGCAGGCTCTGCTGGCACCACCTGTCTCGCACGGAGCCTGGGCTGACGCGAGCAGCTCAGCTTTGCTATTTTTAAGCTGTCCGCTCTGCTCCCGTGGAGGCTGCCTGTGTTGGATGCTGAATCATGATCCAGCTTGCTAATTGCAGCAGCGCCCGTGGCCTGCCAAGTACCCAGACGGGCATCTGGCTCTGCGTTTTGGCTTCCGTGATAGAGGGGAGAGCCGGCGGCATGAGGAAAGTCCCCAGAGAGGGGCGCCAGGTGGGCTGTTGGTAACTTTGGGTTTTGTAGATTTACAGCAACACTTCCCCGAAGACCATCAGGTCACTGGAGGCTCTGCTTCAAGATGAGGACTTTGTGTATCAAGCGTGTGTGTTTTAGTGATCAAAGTTGCTCTTATGACCCTTCCTTAGAACACAACCCCTACATGCCAGGCAGATTAAAAGACTATGTGTAACACACAGGAGATCAGATGGATGAGGTCAGGCACATCTTCTGCTGGAAGTCAGTTTTGGTTGGGTGCTTATTATATTTCTGAAACAAATAGAGATTTAAGAAGCCTTTCTGCAGGGAGTTTGCCTCCTTTGTGACAGTCTCTACCACTGTGGGCCTCTTGGCCTAGGTTCTGTCTCTCCCAAGCTAGCTCGCTGTTCAGAGGACTAAGGGACCTGCATTTTAGGCTCTTTACACCTATATCTTTTGGAACCCCCTAGAAGCCCAGTTTCCCTGTAGTCAAAGCAGGCAACGTGTCCTGGACTTTGCTTAGTAAGGATCTAAAGAACTAAAAGTTGATGGCCCTTCCTCACCTTGGAGGGTGGTGGGGCTCCTGTCAGAGCCTTCTCTGCCATGGAGGACTTTTCCTGACAGATGTCTGACACAGGTGGTGGCAGTTTCCAATTGCAGCTGCAGCCCAGCTCTGCACTCCCAAGGCATGGCGGGGTCAGGTCATGAGGGTCTGCTCAGATGCCCATCTCTTCCCAGAGCGCTGAAAAGCCCATGGCTCTTCTGAGCTTCCTGGGCCTGAATTCCTGTCAGCCCCAACAGGCAGGGCCTGTTTCGCAGAAGCTGATTTGAGCTGGGAAGAGGACTGATAGCCACACATGTGCTTACCTGGCTCTCAGACAAACAGGGTGTGTGACTTCTTGGCACTGTTCATGTTTTGCTCCAGCGCTGGGCTCAGCACTAAAGCCAGTGTCACCACCAGTGCATTCTTCCAGGATCTGGCCGTGTGCATTCATTTCAGGGGGGTGTGACTTGGACTAGATGATTTCTGGGCCCTGTCATCTGCAGTTCTCCCACTGAGGAAAGGAAGCCAACTTTAAGGAGATAAAGGGCTCTATCTCTTTGCTCTGTCAGAGGAAGACTGGTGGATGAGCGTCCAGTGCCCTTCCACTTAGCAAATTAGCATTGACTTCCTCAGGAAAGTGAGGGCAAAAGTGATGGGCAGATGTTGGGGTCACCCAGTCTGGGTGAGGGCTGAGATCTTCCTGTGCCACCTTGGGCTCTTGGACACAGTTCACAGGGCTTGTTAGGTTACCTCAGTCTCAGTGTATAGAAATCACTGGGGACTTCTGCAAAGGCAGCTTCCTTGGCCTCACCTGCCAGCAATCCTATGAAGGTAGATCTGGGTGGAGCTTGGAAATTTGTACACTTAAGAATTGCCAGGAGGGTGTATAGGTTTGGTGACCCTGCTCTAATGACACTTCAGTTCCACACTAGATCTGAGAGGACCTGATGTTCTGGAAGGAAGGTCGCTGCAGCTGCACCAACCAGTTCTTGAAACAAATTAGCCAACAGGGATGCCACTGACCTCTGCAGGCATCACAGACTAGACAGGAGCGGCTATGGTGAGAGATCTGGGGTCCCTCTGTTCATCCCCCCTGTGCCCCTCCTGGCTCCTCAGTGAACAGATGGGTCCAACATCTCTCTCAAATAAAAACCCTTCCTGAGCTAGGTCCTACCTTGATGGTCTCTTCTCTCCACAGTGAGCTTCTAGAGAGACTTGTCTGCATTTAGTCTATTTCCGCACTTCCAACTCACTGTTCGACCCACAACAATATGGTTTCCACCCCCTCCACTCCACTGAAATTATCCTGGTAAATGTCACCACCATCACCCAGTCTTGCCTCTTCTCATCTTTCTCAAGCTCTGCAGTACTTGACTGCTTTCCCCAAAAGCTCTCTGCACTGTGACTGTGAGGACACTGGATTCCTCTGTCCCCAGGGTCCGGTCTTGGTCTTCTTGTCTCACTCCACAGGGCTACCCAAGCAAGCTCATCTACCCCCTGACTCCAATTCCAACATCAAGCTGTTTTTCCCACTTAGATGCCTGGACCTGAGGATGAGGTGCAGCTGCCCATCGGGCACTTTTTTTTTTTTTTTTTTTTGAGACTAGGTCTCGCTATTTTTGCCCGTGGAACTGCAGACTCCCATTGCCTGGGGTACCACAGACTCCAGCAATCCCCAGCCTCAGCTTCCCAGGTACCTGGGATTACAGGCATGTGCCACCACACCCAGCTATTTTTTTGGAGCTAGGTCTCGCTACGGGCCCCAAGCGGGACTCGAACCGTGATCCCTAGCCCCGGCCGCTTTATAGGCGAAGCTTACAGGAACGAAGCACCGTGCCCGGATCCATGGGTCACTTTTTTGGAGGTCTCCAAGAAGACCTCAACTTGTTCACAGTGGAATTACATTCTTCTCGCAAGTTCCATCTCTGGTCAATGACAGTGTTCAGAAGCTTCATCTTCCTGTTCAGAAGCCCTGCATCTTCATGTTGTTGTCCTGGCTGTTCATCAAGTGTCTTAAGGATCGTCCCTTCTCCCTGTGCATGCCACCTTATTCCACCCCCTTCCTATTGCTCCCCAGACCATCGGAGAGGCTTTCTTATTGACTCTGCTTCCAGCATTGCACTTTCCGGTCCACCCTCCCTAGTGCTGATGGGTTTGCTCTGAAACACATATTTGATGACACCATGTTACTGCTTTAGTCCCTTGCTGGTCCCCTACTGCAGGTAGAAGCACAAACCCTGCCACAGAGTCCCCAGGTGCTCTGCAGTCTGCACCTTGAGTCCGTCTTCCAGAGCCTCAGTTGCTGTCATGTCCTTCCTCTCTCTCTCTCTCCTCTATAATTGACAGAGGTTCCCGGCATACTCCACAGCCCTGTGGACCTGATTACAAAGCAGGATTCATGTGAAAGCAGCCTTCACTGCCATGGATCCCTGTTCTTGTTTTCACCCGCTGTGTTCTCAAGGAGATGGACTAGCTTTGTTAGTTAGTAGTTAATTCATTGCTCCCATTTTTTTTTTATCAATGATACATGTCCATGTAAATACCGGTGTGTTCAACAGGAATGAAATCTTTTCTGCCACATGGCTTTGGCGATCAGAGGCCTGAATTTTTACATCGACTGCGTAGATTTGTCCTGAATAAGTGGACTATTTCCATTCACCTTTTAAGGAAACAATAAATAGTTCAAGCATCCCCTCGGAGTCCAGGGAGCTTGGGTGGAACAGATCCTTGAGACGGAGGCTCTGCCCAGAGGGCTGGGTGATATCCCATCGGGCAGGCTCTCCAGAGGCTCCTGACAGCATTCTTGAGGGATTTGGTGTGCTCTGACCTCGTTTTCTGATTCTGAACCTCCTTTGTTTTGGCCTCTGTTTATGCTAAAAGCAGTAGCCCTGCCCCTTGAGCACAAAGGAACCTCTGAGCCATGACCCTGTAAACCGATGGTGTAGCAGGTGAGCAGCGAGCTGACATAGGCCAGGGAGGTGAAAAGTGTGTTCTGACAATTCCATGCACAGCTCACAGTAGCAAGCGGTGGCCCTAGGTTTCCAGGATGCAGTGTCCTAATTAGCGTCACTGAGCAGATGGCTTCCTCGGGTGGTGTTAAGGTTGCAATAGAGCTTTGCTATTAACACCCGGTTGTGGCAAGAGCTACCATCTCCTCCTGCCCCCATTTTCAGTCGTTCATTAATTGGATCCTTATATTTGTCCCTCACACCTTAAGCTAAATTTAGACCTTTACGGGTTTGTTTGCTCAGCACAGTCTGGGGAAGGTGCTATCAAGTGTCACCATGTAGCCATACATTTTACTAATATTTGGACACAGGAGTGGCTAAGGTAGAGACATCCTGCTCTCATGGAGTGTGGTATAGATGGAAGAGGGACAGTAAGACAAGTTCACAGTGTGAAAGTAGGAAAAGGACTCTTAAGGTGGCATGCTGACTGCCATCTGGAGTGTACGCTGGCAGGATGCAGGGCTGAATGAGGCAGACCAGGATGGCTGGAGGAGCTGCCTTTCCTACCATCCCAATCACATGCCCAATAGGTTCCAAGCTCTTCAAGGGGGTATTTCTGGGCCATGCGAGCTGTGTAGACAGTGAATCACACCTTCGTCAGATAATCTCAGACCACATCCAGTGTGCCAGATAGTGAGGGAAGGCATGGGGGGAGAAAGTAACATGGATTTAGAGTTCAAGCTAACCTGGACATTAGCTGAATTAAGTCCTCAAAGGACTGTCTCTGTCTGTCTCTCCCTTTCCCTCTCCCTCCATTTCCACCTCTATCCTTATCTCAGTCTCTGGCGTCTATATCTATAAAAGGACAATGAGATAATATGTGTGACAGTATTAAGTAAAATTGATTGAATATAAGAATGGCTATGGTGGCTGTCATCTTTGCTATTGTTAGTTTCCAACCTTGCTTTCCGACAGTTCTCTTTCTGGGTAAGACAATTACAGTGGAATCTCAGTGGCCAACTCAGTTGGCCAACTCAGTTTTATATAGAACTGCTTTACCTTCATTATTATCAGCCTATCTTCTGTCCACATCTCCCAGCAAGACTAAGTGGGCCCCTGTGGGGATCCCTGTGGGGGAACCTATGGTGGATCTATGAGAACTCCTATCACGAAACCTATGGTGCAGCCTTTGGGCACCCCAATATGGGAACCTATAGGGGAACCTATGGTGTATCCTATGGGGATCCCTTTGGGAAAACTTACAGGGGAACCTGTGGGGATCCCTTGGGTGGAACGATGGGGGAATCTATGAGGATCCTTAAGGGGGAACCTATGGTACTCCTGGGAGCTTCCCAGATCAGAGCATGGCCTACCTGGAATCTACCAGTTGTCAGTGTCCCCAGGGACTTGCTTTCTCTTTCACTGGAGAGATCTTTGAGCCAGGCTGCCTGGATGGCATTACTACCTTCGAGCCTTTTGATCTTGTGTAAGTGGCTGGACTTCTCTGTGTCTCCACAGAAGCTTTAGCAACTTCACTAATATTACCACCAGGCTTATTACCAATGATTCTAATATGCTGCTAATGTGTTGAATAGGTTCCAGCATTTCCTTTCTTGAAAGCAGGGGTACTACCTTGAGTAGCTGAATGTACCTTTCTAATTAAATCTTTTGCTATGTCAAACTAAAGTTCTCTCTTGTAGTCACCAGATGCTACTGCTTGAATGAAGCAGATTCATAAATAGCATTCTGTTCTTGTTTCATGGATACACGATCCTCCCATGTATTTGAGGATATTAGTTTTTACACTGTTTCATGTTTCATTGTGTGGCCTCTTTCAAGTTGGAGACTTCCTTGACCACCTATGATATCTAAAATCCAGATTCAGAGGGAAGCTCTGTGCAGAGAGGTGAAGTTTTTCATTTCCTGGATAGCACTGTAAATTGGGCTGGAATTCATCCATTTCACTGTGTAGCTATATAGGGAGAGGGTGACATTAGGCGTTGTGTTTTCCTTGAGACTACTCACTTTTCCCCACTGGAGAATGCTCCTGTTTATTTCTCTGTTGGGAAGGGTGATACTCCAGTATGCCGCCTGTGGATGCCGCCTTGGAGAAGGTAGAAGGGCACTGGAGACATGTTTGATTTAAACTTTTAAATCTTTTTTAAAGATTTAAACTTTTGCTAAGGTCTAGTGCCTTCCCCTTTCCTCTGCTAAGCCTGGTATCCCTGAATCTCTGTGTCTGGGGCTTCCTGAGATTGGGCTTCTTCTCTCCAGTTTCTTTCCCGCTGTGGAGGGAAAAAGGTGACCACTTAGAGAGAAAACTAGGGCCCGACTGCTCCTTAACACATTTCAGCCAATCCCCCTGTTTTCAGTCCACCTTACCCCACTTTCCGCAGAACCTAGTGCTTCCAGTTCCCCAGACTTTCTGGGGTTTTATAGCTCTGCTAACTCCTTTTCCTATTTTCCATTTTCTGAGAGTCAGAGACATTTTTGGCAGTATTGTTTCCCCCATTTTTGTGTCAAGGGAAGGAGGGGGGTATGCCTTTTCTTAATCCTTTGTCCTCATTTTAATGGGGTTTTGGAAAGGAGAAAAATTACCCATGTAGTCAATCTCTGCCAAGTTCAACAGGAAGCTCTAATTTCATTGTGACCTCAGAAGGATTTTCTCTGAGTGTGTCATAGTACCAGGCACTATTTGAGGTGGTTTATATCTTTAAAGTCATAGACTGCTCATTTGTTCTTGAAAGAGACACTAATCACCCCAGTTTAAGGTATAGAGACATAAGCAGAGCAATGGTGGGGTTGACAGGTCTAGGCCTCAACCACTGCTCCATGGGCTACCTTTCAGGGCACGTATGTGAACCTGTGTATGTATGCAAGCCAGGACCTAGACACAGGTGAGGTTACAGTGGGGGGCTAGGGTGGATGGGCTTCTGTTATGGGGATAGGAAAGGCCATGGCAGGTTCTGGAAGTAGAGGCTGGAGGAAGTGAGTCGGCTGAGCTCCTTTAGGCTACTCTGTACCTGGTACAGAGGCTGATTGCCCACGTATGGTATGAGTGCAGTGGGGTAGTCTGGATGGCATGGACAGACAATGTGAAAGGGTGGGCAGTGTGGGGCAGTATCTACCCAGAATGCCAGGATAGTCACTGGGTGACAACCTGGTGGAAGAGGCCATTGTGAGGTCCTCCTAAAAGGGCGCCATCCTCCCCCATGCCTCTTTAGTCCGAGGGAGGCATAAAGCACAGGGCAGGAGAGGGAGACTCCAACTGCAGACTAAGAGGCCGCTGGAGGAGGTTATAACCCCTGGTTTATTTCTCTGTGGCCTGAAGAAGGATGGATGGGCTTGTCCATGGAGACTCACATCTCCCCACTATCCCTTCCCAACACCCAGAATTATGGAATAACCAATCCCAGTGTAACCAGGCCCTGTTTCAATGCCCAGGCTGTGCATTTTTAAGCTTTGAGTCCAAATTACAATCTCAAAATAACTAATAACCACTAGGTGAGGTGGCCAGACCCCGTGAAAGTTTATATAGTTCTCTGCAGTGAGCTCGGAAGGAAGGTGTCAGCTAACGCGAGGGCCTGAAAATTGTTATAGATGCCAGAAGCAGTAAATATGCAATTTTTGCAAGCGAGCTCACCGAAGTAATTTAATCCCTTTGATGCTAGTTGGGATTCAGGGGCTGCGTCTGAATATAGATGTGTCCTTTATGTGTATACTGTAGTATTTTCTGTAGATATGTGTACATGGTCACATATAAAACAAGTTGCTGCAAGGTAGCCTAGCCATACTTCCTAATAGCTCCTTCCAAATATTTTATGAGCGCATCTTATGTATTCTGTGGGCACATAAATTATCTCGACATACCACTCTGACTTCCGCTTCTGGACTAAGTATGCAGAAGCTGGAGAAGAGGAAAGATTTATTTGTTTTTAATATATATAGATATGTGTGTATATATATTTATTATATATGTATTTATTTACATCATTGTATTCTTCAGGGTTTCCCCATCACCATATCACCGGTGAACCATCATCTTGATCTAGTGCCACACAGGTGCCTCTGTTCCCATGACTCTGTGTGAGTCCCAGGAACACCCCCCCCCCACCCAGGGCCTCCAAGTTAGGGTTTCATGAAGCAAAATGTAGGTGGGAGCTAGCATGGTGTGGTGGGATGGGAAACTGGAATTGTAGACTGCCCTGTAGAATTTATGAAGGACTCGTCTGCTGCTCCAGCTTTCAGGAACATTTTGTATTATTTTCACTGTTGTTTTTAATCTAATGCAGACATTTCATCACTGCCCATCAGTGGGTTTGTGAGTTGATTTCTTGTGAAGACATGGGGTGCACACCTCCTCCCTGGCACCTCTGTACAGGCACCTCCAGGCCGGGGCACGGACTCCTGGGGCCCCCACTCCTGGGATCCCTGGCTCTTCTCCCTGAGCCCTGTTTTTAGGAGCAGATGGCTTGGTCGGAGCCTTTCCAGCCTGTGTCTTTCCAGCTAAAAAAGACAGAGTCACGTGAGTTGAGATCTTGCACGTTGTGTGAGTTAGTCAGACAAGTCAGTGTTGAGACGTCTCTGGCCCCGAGAACTTCATTTTCTGCCTTGTGACAGAGTATCAAAGGCCTTGGAAGTAAACCAAGGCTTCTGAGTCAGCAGTGTGGGCTGACTGTGCCTTCCTGGCCATGCTTGCATTGGCTTTTCCGAGGCCCTTTTAGTCTTGTTTAACCCCACCCACGGGGGGACACAGGGTCAGCTGTATTTTTGCTGGAAATGACAGTTTTGTTGGCACACAGAGGTTCCCAGCTGGCCTGGAACAGGAAGAATCAAGAGAAAGGGACAGGCTTGTGTTTGGGAACCCGGCAGCTCCCTCAGGTTATAGCTAAGATGCATTCTCTCTGTGACAATGGAATTGGAAAGCACCTTGAGAACTCTACAAAAACCCAAAATCAAGCCTGGGCCATGGCTTGTGTGACTCCTCGGTTTCAGCAGTCACTACTTGAGCAGTTACACTTGCTCATATCATTGGACAAAATAGCACAGTTGCCATACTGAAGTCTCTGCATGGTCAAATGTAGCAGGTGACCCTCGAATGGATCCCTTATAGGACTGGCTGGGCCTGCTGTGGAGAAGTGTCACTCAGAGCTAGTTGACAGGTGGCAGGCCTCTCACAGAGGTCCTGACCTCTCTCCCACAGTGGGATGGGGATGAGGGATGCAGCTGAATAATGTAGTGGGTGCAAGCATTCTTACTGGGAATAAATCCCAAATCACCACCTAACAGTACCCACATCCCACTCTGATCTGTCTTCGGTTCATATAGTCTGTGCTTCCAACAGGTCATCATTCTGTGAGGAGGAGGCTGTGTGCTCAGAGCTGTTCCACCCTAGACCTCTCTGTTTGCACAAGAAACCCTCCTATGGTGACTTGTACTACAAGACTAAATGTTGCAATTGATTGTGCCTATAATCTGTTTACCTGAATTTGTCTCCACTGCACTTGAACTCTGTGGCTTCTGATGCCAAGGGTGCTGACTGTACATTAGCTGCGTGAGGCTGGAGGCGGGCAGTTTTATTTCTATTAACGCTAGGAGAGAAAGTTAAAAGCAGTAACTAAGACAAACAGTGCTATTATTGGCAGATATTCTTTTTGCTGTCACCTAACCTATTTTATTTCTCTTGGTGTGGACTTGATTTTCTCCTTTGTTGTTTTCTGAACCTCCTTATTTAAAACTTAAAATTTGGTGAAAATAGGCAATGAGAATTTTAGGAAAGAATAAAGGTCTTTTTGGAGGAACTTGGAAGGCATATCAAGCAGGTGAGAGAAGGCAGGCCTGGGGGAATTTTTCCAAACAGAAAACTTATTTCTTAAATATGAAGTGAGCACAGTGATATGTGGGCTGTGGTTTAGTCAGAAATCGAGCCCTTCAAGTGTGGACCTTTTATGGCTTTCCTTTGCTGTAGTATGCCAGTGTGCTTTTAATTTAGTGATGGCAGTAGAGAAATTGTAAAACCTCCCCAACTGAGAACGTGTCAGGAATCCAATGAGTCTGATAATGAGGATGAATGAATCTTTTCCAAGGAAACACGAAGAGTGAGTTGTAGTTGCATGCATGAAGAGTCTCCCTTCTCTCATCCATCCACCCTCCGTCTGTCCATCTATCCATCTCTCCGCACAGGCATCCACTAAATTCATTGTTGCTGAGCTCCACCCAGCAGTAGAAGCTTTAGGGATCCAAAACCAAGTCAGGAGCATGTGCCTTGCAGATGTTTTGAGTAAGAGATGAGTCCAGAACATGAACTACAGTAAAGAGAGAAAGCAAATAAGGAGCACATGGATGAAATACTGGGGCAGGCAAGAAGAGAGAAGCTATAACCTTGAGGGAAAGGACACAGAATTTGAGCACATGGGAAAAGACAGGGAAATTGCACACAAAGATGTTTTAAGTTTCTGGGAATGAGATTAGATGACTAAATCAGAACAGACAACCCACTTAGTTATTCTTGTTCATTCATTGAGAATCAGGAAATTTGAGGAAATGAAGCCATTGATAATCTGCACATTTTATCTACATGTTTCAGCCTTTTATTATAAGTAAAAAACTGGACTTAAAAATCCCCTTTTTCACTCTTTCCATACCCTTGGATAAAGTGCTGAATGAAGCGATAACCACCACAGAGAGTAGTGAGCCGGAAAGAGACGTTAGCAGGAGGAGGTTAGACATGCTAGTGCAGACTCAGAGCCATAACAACTGAGTGTTAGTCGTCACGACTGACCAGAGAGGCTGCTTTTTGCTTTTTCGGCACCAGGAGGTAGCAGATGGATTTGGAAGCCTGGTAGATGGAGGGTGATGCTGATGGTCATTATGGACTCTGGGCCAAAATGAAAATTTGTGGAGTTCTGATTGGGGGAGATGTCTCAGGGCTTACCTACACCAGGGGGTCGAGTCCAACTCTGAATGGCAGGATCCAGGAGGGACTGCGAGGAGCCAGCTGGTCTGCCAGTCCTAGAAGCGGGGGCTGCCCTGAGGTCCCACCACAGAGGTGTGCTCCTGACAGCTTTGTTCTACCATGCTCCCACCCAGCAAGCCTTATAGATGTTCCTGATGCCAGGGCCTGGGGGCCTGGGTGAGGCTGTGAACAGGGAGGGCTTGGCATTGTCCACCTCCCTTTCCCTGGACAGAAGCACTGACTCTTAGAGTGGTGTGGGCAGTAGGGTGGAAAAAGGAAATGGAGAGGTAGATTTTAACCAGAAAGGAGCCCCTGAGATGTCTCACCAGGGAACTCAGGAACTTTTCAAGACAGATTAGGGTGATTTGCTACTTGGAGCAGGGTAGACAACCCTGCCCAAGTGTTGGATGGCAGAGGAGGAAGGAGGCTGGGATAGGTCTTTATTCTGACTTTGTCACTAACCCTGAGGCTGGAAATAAATCACTGCCTCAGAGCCCCGCTTCCCTGAAAAGGGCATGAGGATCCAGTTGGAAAAACTAAGTGGGACACTACTTCCGAGCCCTTTATCAAACATGAGGAGTCAAGCAAATCCAAGATATTTTAGTACCAGCCATACTTGGACATTTCGACACTGTGATTATCATGTCTAGCAGTGAAGGTGAAAAATGCCAATTAGGAAAAAAATCTTTGTTTTGGAGAAGGCTAAGTACTAATGACAGATGACATTACTCCTGTAGTCTCTCGGCACAGTTGGAAGCAGGGAGGAAAAGATTGCTTTTGTGGGTAGGGACCGGAGGCTGCCGCTGAGGGCTCGCTTCTCTCTGCCTACCCTTCCCTGTAGATCAGAGCTGAACACGACTGCCCCTCAAGAAGATATGTTTTCAGCAAATAGGTGCTTTCTAAGTGATTAGGGTTTTTTTCTCTTTGGTCATTTTATTGAAACCGAGGCCAGTGACAACTGCCCTCCATAGAGATTGGCAGGGGGCACCCAGCCCAGGGATATCCCGGGAGGAGAAGGCTTAGTGTCCTGCGTCCAGGCTCTTGGAATCTGCCTGCCTTTTTCCAGATGCACAAAGGTGCCCTGTGTCAGCCGGTACCTTGAGCTCTGCACTGGAGTGCAGACGTTTTGAAGTCAATGGAATCCAGGAGCTACTCTCTAGAGGGCTCCCCAACCTTGTGATCCCACCCACGGTGGGTCCCACAGTTGGATTTTAACCACATAACAGAAAAATTGTTTTCTCTTGTTCTCAGTGATGAATGGGTGAAAGCATAGGCTGAGTTCAATGTGGTTTACAGGAAACTGTACAGAATGAAGCTTGGCGAGACGAATTCTCTTTCCTTCAAATTTTGTAAAATTGTGTGACAGATGAGATTGATCTCCATTGTCACTCAACAGTTTTTTGGGGGGGGTGTTGGTATTTTTACTTTATTTTTTAAAACTCTACATTTTTTAACGTAATTTTCCCCCCTTCTGGTGCTGTAGTTCCCTATTTTTCCCTCCACCATATTTTGGTCATCATGTCTCATTGGGGTTTTTCTTATGGCTAAATTCAAACAATAGTATTATTTGGGACATCTTTTATTTTTTAGCATCTTTTATTTTTAAAATTTGCTTGTTTAGTTTTAAAATAAAAGAAAAACAAAACAAGAAGCCCAATCAAAAAAAATGGGGAGAAGAACTGAAAAGACACCTCTCCAAAGAGGAAATACAAATGGCCAACAGGCGCATGAAAAATTGCTCAGCGTCACTAGCAATCAGGGAAATGCAAATTAAAACCACAATTGATACCACCTTACCTTAGTAAGAATGGCCCACATCAAAAAAGCAGGCAACAACAAGTGCTGGTGTGGATGTGGAGAGGAAGGAACACTCTTCCACTGCTGATGGGAATGTAAACTGGTCCAGCCACTATGGAAAGCGGTATGGAGGTCCCTCAAACTAATGAAATGGAATTACCATTTGGCCCAGCAATCGCTCTTCTGGGAATCTACCCAAAGGAGACCTCAACGTGGGTACAAAAGGATACCTGTGCTCGGATGTTTATCGCAGCACTATTTATAATTGCAAGGACATGAAAACAACCCAAATGCCCCAGAACAGATGAGTGGATCAAAAAGATGTGGTATATATACACAATGGAGTATTACTCATCAATTAAAAATGACAAATTTGATGAATTTATGGAAACATGGATGTACCTGAAGAAATCATATTAGAAATCATATTAGAAACAAGTCAGAAACAAAAGACAAAAACCAAATGGTTTCACTAATATATGGACAACCAAATGAAAGTACACAACAGGAGTGGGGGACTAGCTGGAGCGGTCAGGGAGGGGAAGTGGTGGGTGACCCTGGGGATTAAAATGATGTGATATATATATATATATAAATAAATTATTTTTAAAAAATAAAAGTAAGGTCTCAGCACACAGGCAGGTTTTTCTTGCTTTCTGGAGAAGACAGGAGAGAAGAGATACTGATAGGGTGTGCCCTCCCCCCCATTGTCTCCTGTTTAAGATTGCAGATTTCAAGGACAGGTAATGTTAAAATGGGGGAATGACCTTAGCTGGAATTTCCCTTCAGGGGGATGCAGGGGGAAGAAAGAAGTGTAACAGATTCCTGGAAGGCGGGAAATCAGGGTATATAAAGGGTGTGCAAACAAAGAGAAGGGGGCGATTAGATTTGATTCTAGGCGTTTGGATTGGGATTCCAATATGGAGAGGAGATGGGAATCGGCCATCTTGTAAAGATGTGAGCCATGTGAGCTTGGCCAGGTGGCCACCGAGGGCCTGCAACCCTCGGCTGACCCAGACTGGCAGCATGTGTGCTGAATGCAGTTAAGGAGTTTGCAGACTTGAACTCCGTGTTGGAGTTTGTTTTGCTGAGTTTAACTTG
>PVHY01024011.1:0-20194 GCA_004024945.1 Uropsilus gracilis
TCCATCCACCCATCCACCCATCCATCCACCATCCATCCATCCACCCATCCACCCACCCATCCATCCATCCATCCATCCATCCACCACCCATCCATCCACCATCCACCATCCACCCATCCACCCATCCATCCATCCACCATCCATACATCCATCCATCCATCCACCACCCATCACCCCTTCACCTGCTCTTCCACTCAAATCAGACATACCACCATGCTGGGGGCAGAGGTACAAAGACAGAAGCTCCTGACTGAAGGGGCCCAGAGGAAGTGCACAGAGAGCCTGTGATTAATTTTTCACAAGTAGATGCAGTGGATCTGGAAGATCTATTGACCTGTCACTTCTCTCTTGGGATTGACAGCATCATTGCCAATGGCCATACTGAGAAATGAAGGGCGATAAAGAGATTCACCTTTATGTTCGAAAGTCTTGTCAAAGGCATAGTCGAAGATGGTGCTTTCCAAGAGAAATACAGCCAGAACAAAGCAGGAAAAAATCGGGTGAAACAAAAATAAGTTCTTTAACACCAGTCCAACTAAAGGCATCCCCTAACACGCACCCATCAGGAAACCTGTAAATTAGCCATTGCTCCCTCTTTTCCATGTGCCTATCTTGACACGACACATCTTAAGCGGTGGGCAGCTACATGTGACCACTGGAAAACACAGACCCAAGAAAATGCGGACTCACTGCTTTCAGTGTGACTTTGCAATTATTTTTGGATCAAAGATAACAGTCCGACTATTGCCTGGTTCTCCTTATCGGACAGGTCTTTCCTTTCCGATTCTCTGGGCCATTAATCTTCCTGAATTGATCTGTTCAAACCATCTTTTGAGTGTGGATCCCACCTCCCACTGTTTTGTCCCCTGGCTTCATGACAGCAAGGCCTGGTGGCCATGAACAGGGACCAGCATAAGCCCTGGAGCCAGATTTGAGTGAGACGATACCACTGATTTGCCTCTCTATGCCGCAGTGTGTGAATAAAAGCATCAACCTTATGGGTTTAGGGGTCACGATGAGGCTTAAATGAGTCAGGATTTATGAAGTGCTTTTGACACAACATCGCATCTAGGTCAGGGACTAAACAGGTGCTCAATTAAACATTGTTAGAGTTTCGAAAATGTTAAATGGGCCTGTATTTTTCTGATATGTTAAGGAAATAAAACATACCTCAAGAAAGATGGCTTTGAAGGGAAAACCTTTTAGTTCAGAATCAGTCTAACCCTAGAAGACTTTTTAAGTCACTATATCTGTGCTCAATGCTCTAATTTAAAAAAAAAAAGTCTAAGATTTTAGCACACATCATAATAACACATTTTAGGAATAAATGAGATGCTAAACATAAAAATAATTCTATTTAGTAGTGAGGCTTTCTATAAAGTCAAGGTATTCTGATTAGTATAGCTTAATCCAGTTAATGAATGCAGACTGCAAATAACTATGAAGCGTGCATTTGTATGGCTCTGTTTGCAGAGAGAGAAATGACTATTTGTTCACTTACAGCAAACAAACACACTGAAATCTCATTTTCATTCCTGTTGCCATTATATTTCTCTCCTGACCTTCATGCTCAGCAATGCCAGGCTTCAATGAGAAGCTCCCAACTCAGACTTTGCCAGGCCTCCAAAGCATTATCATTCCCATAATGAACAGTGACTGGAAACAAATAATTTAATTCTGGGACAAATGAAAATGAATCAGTGGTGTCAACTCCATTTCTCATTTTTCTAATTTTCTATAACAAAGAAGGAAAGGCGAGTATTTGTCTCCTGGCATGAGATTCATTCAGGGCAGGGAGAGAAAGAGAAATAATTGGTGATAAATAATAACATTTATTATATTAAATAATGATCAATAATTAATAATAATAATAATAATAAAGGAAATAATCTTATTCCATGTTACCACAAAAACACTGGCCAGCAAAAACATCTTTTGTACTGAAAAAATATTTCAGGTCCCATGACTAGGCCAACTGAACATACTCATACTGGAAGATACACTCATCAGTTGGTGTGGGGAATGAAAAGAAAAACATCTCGAGGGAGTGAGACCATAACCTGTGTAATTCTCCACCGGCCAGAGTTCAGGCACATTACTTTTTTCACCAGGAAGAAATTCATTTTATTAGAAAACTTTTTAAAACGAAAAATCAAGTAAAATCAAAAATTTAGTTCTTAAGTTGCATTTAATTATGTATATAGTTTACATCATTGTATTCCCCGGGGTCTTCCCACCACCCTGAAACGTCATCTTGATCTTTTTTGCTCATCCCTTCCCCAATTTCCCTCCTTCTGCACTTTCCTACACAGAAAAAGCACAGGACACAGTGATGCTCAGGACACTTGAGCAAGGAAATAGGAGTAACTGGAAGTCTGTGGGATTTGTAATAAAATCAGTAGGACGGTGCCTTCACTTTGGGTTTAGAGTGCACGGTTTGCTGTGCACTCTAGATGCTGGTTTAAAAGGATTTAACTGCACCTCACAGCCCAGCTTTGCCATGCCTAGTTCTCTCCCCTAACTTCAGTCTGCAAAATGGGGGTCTGGACCATGACCCAGAAACTCTCTTCTGTGGTGAATTTCCCAGTAAGTAAGTATGTCTTCTAAGTATTCCCAGTAAGAATTTCTCAGTAAGTGGGCTGATGGACAAGCTCTTCCCATGTGGGGATGCTGCCAGCTGCTCTGTCGGCTCCAATTATGCTTTCAAGAGCTGAGAAATAATGACAAGATGGTTTCAGGGACTCAATGGACCCACTTAGATGGAGTTGAGCTAAAAGCCCATCAGTCACCTGACACCCCAAGCCACCTACTCAGACGTGTAGACCACATCTGGTATTGTGGGCACAGCTGGAGCAGGCATCTGCTTAGAACGAGTGCCTGGTTTAGCCCTGCAATTCTGATGACCCCCCCTCCCCCCACCCAATATGCAGCTGCTTTGGTGAAAGGTCACAGGCTATGTTGGGGCAGGTTGGCAGATATATTAACCATGTACCTTTCTGGTGTGTAGCAGAGTTCCTTCTCTAAGGGACTCACTCTCCCGGTCATTCTAGTGGTTCTGTGTCTGTAAATTGGCTCAAATCTGGGACTTGATTGAGGGCTTATGACTCTCCACTTTTATGACTCAAATTAAACTTTTTTTCACTTGGCCAAGAGCTGTTTCACTTCTATTGATCAGTAAGAATTTAGTAAACTTGGGCATGCAAACTGGTCCAGCATCTGTGGAAAGCTGTGTGCAGGACCCTCAAACTGAAAATGGAGCTACCATTTGATCCAAGAATCCTGCTGCTGGGAATCTACCCAAAGTATATAACATATTCATTCAAAAGGACACCTGTACCTGGATGTTCATCGCAGCACTATTCACAATATCCAGGCCATGGAAACAACCTGAATGCCCCCAAACAGATGATGGATCAGAAAGCTGTGGTGTATGTGTGTGATGGAATATTATGCAGCTGTAAAAAAGATAAATATGTGGATAAATGGATGATAATGATAACGGATGAAAAGATAAGTGGCTGGAGCTAGAAGGAATAATGTTAACAGAAATAAGCCAGAAAGATAAAGAAAAATGAGGGATGGTCTCACCTGTATGTGGGATAGAGGGAAAACAAACAGAAGGACAAGGAAAACTTTAACTATCAGCAGAACTGAAGCATAGAGCAAGGGAGGGGGAGGGCATAAAGTTGGGGGAGGGCACAAAAGATTAAGATGATGGTTCACGGGGCATAAGGTGGTGGGAGGAATTTGGGGTAGACAAGGATGTAATATATATAGTAATATATGTAATCCATCTATGAAATGACGTAATATAGATACAGATGCAATCAAATAAAGCTTCCTCTTGCTCACTTCCAGGGCCACCACGGGGCTGAGCCTGCAGTTCTGACACGAATGATGCCCACCTGCCACTGAACTGTGAAGAGCAGGCTGGGTTGGCGCATCGGTTCCGCCATCTTGGATTTCACTGGCCGGTGGATGACAGAGACTAACATACACAACACAAATACTTTCAGGCTTGGAGGAGTCAGAAGAGGGTTCGGGGATGTGTCCCTGGGGCAGGACGCCTCGGGCCTGGTGTCCTGGTGCCTAGGGCTCTGGGAGAAGAGCTTCTGATGCCGAAAGGACAGAAACCTCTGTTCCTCGCTCATCTAGCTCTCCTCGTGTGAAAACCAGAGTGGAGGCAGGTGGAGGGGAGCCACTTCACCATGAAGCTGCGACAGGACCTCTTACAGTGTCAGGAAGAACGGCTGCCTTCTCTAGCATGTGTGTTCCTGGAGAAAGGCTACATGGAGAAGGGCCTTATGAGCACGTTAGCTGCTCAGGCTTGGGCCACCGCCTCCCTCTTCCGTGAGGCTCCCACGTGGGCCCCTGGTCCTTGCCTGTCTTTGGGGATGTGTTCATTCTCAGCAGGTGCAGAAAGGAGCATGCTCTGTGCATCTCCCTTCCACAGCCAGGTCGGAAGCATCTTGAGGGCAAGGGCCAGCCTAGGCTGGGAAGGATCCAGCCTGGTTTCGGGGCAGAGCTGGCTGCTATGGTAGTTTGGTCTGAACTGGAGTGAAATGACAGAAAACAGAGGCTTGGCAGAGACGGAGTCTCAGGTACGAGTATCTACGCCCCAGAGACTGGAGACAGGTGTTCAGACAAGCTCCAGAAACACTGGGAGAAGCCTTCGGCCAACACTCAGCACTTACCACACTGCCTGAGGGTCCGGGGACCGTGGATCAACCAGGAAGAAACGGCACCTCCTTCACTTCCCCTTCATTTTTCACCAAGCACCGGATGCTTTGCCACCCGGCCAGGGGGGTGAGCTTGTGGGCTGCCCCTCGCCCGGCCTCGGTCTCCGGAACCGCCCTCCGCTGCAGGCAGCAGGGACTCCTGGTTTCTCTCCCGTCGTCCCAAACCTCTTGGCCACGATGAGCCGTGTTTGCTGCCTTCATGGGTGAGACTTGACATTTACTTCTTCTTATGTCAGAAATCTTTATTTTTATTCCTTTATTTTACTTATTTTATTCCGCAGCACCGTCTACCCTGGGGCATCACTGTCACCCACCACCTTCCCACCCATGAACCAGCCTCTCAGTCTGTGCCCATCCCACACCTGACTTCCCTCTTGCCGTATTGCTCAGTGCTTCAGTGCTGCTGACAGTTAGTTTTGGATTTTCCTTGTCTGTTTAAAAGCCAGACAATGGGCTTTTCGGGCTTTTCTTCTGCCCCACCCCCACTGCCTCCCTAGGGTGATGGAGCGTAACTGCGAAGCAGACCGTGGACGTTCTCCCGCATCCCCTTCTCCACCACGGACTTCAAGGCAACCTCTCACTGGACTCCCACGTGCCCAGGTGGGGCAGCAGCTCTCATGGCATCGTTCCTACAGAGAATGAACCAGGCTGGCACGCCCAAGTGACCTCCCCAGGCCCAGGGGTCAGAGTGGACCTGGACCTCTGGACTCCAGAAGAGGCAAAGCCCATGCGCCTGAGGCTGCAGCACAGGCTGCGGTGGCCCAGGTCAGTGGCGTGATTTGGAGGTCAAGGGTCCCGCGGCGCTGGCAGGGACATGGTTTGTCTCTGCCAGGAAGGAGGATGACGTCATGGGTATCCCAAGCAGCTTCTCGTCTGCACTGCCCGTGACGTAGCTTCCAGACCATCCCGTCGTGAGTAGCCACTAAGGGCCACCAGACGGTCATTTCCATTTGTCCTTTTTTCTTGACTGTGTCATTCTAATCCAGGTACGCTGGCCTGCAGCTGGGTGCCTCCTCCACTGTGTGCTTCCACACCACACGCACCACCGAGCCACCAGCATCTCCCCACAGGCCACTGCCCCCCTTCCCCCCCTCCCCTCTTCTTCAACCTCTCCTGGAGCCTCAGCTCGTCAAGCATGTTTCTGGCACTTGTGCTGGTTTAGTTTGGTCTGTTCCTCAGTCCCGTTTCTTTACATCACACGTATGCGTGACATCGTAGGGAACTTGTCTTTCTCCTTTTCCCGATGCAGTGCCCTGGCTAGTCCCTGCCAGCTCTAACCGCATTGTCGCAAAAGGCAGGATTCCATCTTTTCCTATAGTTGATCAGCATTCCACTGTGTCTGCGCACACACAGCTTCTTTATCTGTCACCTGCCGTTGGCACTTGGGTTGGCTTGGTCATTGCAGAGTGTTGGGTGAAAAAAAAATATATATATATATATATACATATATATGTATGTATGTATGTATATAAATTCAAAGGGAGAGAAATATATATGGATATATATATATATTTATATATAGTGTTTCTGTGTTCCTCAAATGAACAGGTACCTAGGAATAGAATCGCTGGATCCTATGGCAGATCAATTCACACTTTCAAAAACTCCCCAGATACCCTGATGTATGAAAACACACCATCTTTAAAGAAGAAAGGCGCTGAAATGGTGTCATTTCATCACATAGTTTGCAAAATGCTCACGATGTGTTGAAAGCAGTACATGAGAGACCCCAACTAGTTAAAGTCAAACAAATTTGGGGTTATCCAGCCTCATTACCAGCACAAATCCTGGGGGAGAAAACGACGTCCAACTTTTGTTGGAAGCCATGGGTGGGAAAAAGAAGAAAAATGGATGGAAGAGAACGATAATGACCTAAGATGGAGACGAATGCGAGTCACAGATCGGGGTTCCGTGAACATGGCCTGAGCCATTTATCAGAGGTTCCAGCCCCTTAAACACCCTGGTAAGGAATGGTCATAATGCAGTAGCAGGGAAGGTAAACCCAGGATGCCGTGGTACGTAGCACGTGGGGTAGAAGGATGGGGGACTCATTATCTAGCAGAAAAACACCTGTGGGGTAAACACCTTTATCTTTCAGGGATGTGTCTCTCTCTCTGGTGGGCCCATCCTAGGAGGTTAGGGGACTGCTGTCACAGATAAGAGACTTGATGAAACCATCTCTAATGGGCTGGAGATGAGTGAGAACAGATAAAGGTGTTCCTCTAGCTAAGGCAGATCTCTTGTCTATTTTTGGTGCCCCACAAATTTTAAAAAATATTTTGAAGGAATCATCTAAACAGCCCATGGCATTGCAGGGGGAAATCTTTGTCTTCTTGAAGGAAGCATCGACACTCTTGGTGAAGGCAGCCACAGGGTGGCTGTCGTTCTTGCCAGGACTGTCCACTTGCCTAGGAACTTAGTCCGGGCAGTGGGTGGGTTCCTCGTCCTCTCCCATATTTGGAATGTTTACCCCACTTGCTTCCCCATCCGAGAAACTTCTCCCAGGACACGGTCTTGAGGCAGGATTGTGTTGACACCATTTGTACATGCAGATTCTTAAGATTTGGTAACAAGTATGGGAAACTCTTATTTTGCAGCCACCTAAGACAAAGCATTGTAGGAATGTGCCCTTATTCATTAACATGGTCACCCACAAATTAATTAGTTAGTTAATTAATTAATTAATTAATTAGGTACCTACCAATATAGAATAATGTGCCTCTTTCTGGGAAGCAATTTGAAATTTTACTCAGGAAGTGTCTAAGGAAGTTACAAGCCAACGACAGTCTTTTTCTGTAGAGCTTTATAGATTCCCATTTACCTTAGCTCTGATTTTAAAACATCATTTTTCATAATTAAGAAAAATGGACTCTTTTGTCAAACTGTGTCTTGTTGTATGGCACCGTGAAAGCTGATAGGCTTCTCAATTCACACGTGCACACTCTCTCCTTTCGTAACTTCCTTTATGTTATCTTACGACTACATGTTCATCCTGTGTTCGAGGCCCCAGACTGCCTCTAATGAAAATAAAGTTATTAAGCATGAACTGGAAATCTGATATTTTTTTCTCATATTTCCATAATCAAGCCACTGGGTATTTTCTAAGATTATGGATAATAATAAATACCACAAGTATTTATAGTAATAAATACCACAAGCCCGTTAGGAAAAGTGACCACCAATCGCCAGACGTGGCTAATTTAAGAATAAAACTTCTGTAAATTCAACAAGAAATGGCAACTTAGAAAGTGGATCTTTTCTATCTAAAGAAGCTAACACACATGCTTACCAGGGACACTCATCCTGGAGTTAAGAGCATGCATCAATGGTGGAAACTCTTCATCAGCTCATAATAGGGTAGGGCCAGAGCCAGTTTTGCTTAAATTAAATTTACAGAGGAAAAATACACGTATGAATGCACCCCCCCCCAAAGAAACAGGGTTCCATTTAAAATAACGCCCATTTCCTAGAAGCAAAATACTCAAAGAATAAGTTACGAGAACACAGGTGCACGTTCCTTTCTCTTCTGGATTGAAAGGTTAATAATTATTAATAATTGAAAACTAATAACTTCTAAGCAGCAGCACGGTGGCTCCTACAGCCGGCGTGAAGATGGGGAAGGCACGATGTGAAGGGATGGTTTCTCGGACCGAGGTCCTCTATTCATTTATGGACAGTTTATGAAGAATGAACACATGAGTGTAAGATGGGAGGGAGAAACCTCTTACCCGAATCCAGAAAGCAGGCGGCAGAAGAGGAAGAAGCCGTAGCCCTGGACGAACGAGGACAGGAAGGCGAAGAACCCGTTGACAGACATGCAGAGCAGCAGTGACTGCTTCCTGCCCACCTTGTCGGCCAGGCCTCCCCAGAAGAAGGCGCCCACCATCATCCCGAGGTATACGATGCTCCCTGCACGCACAGGACACAAGGACACGTGTCAGCAAGGGGGAGCCGAGGACACAGGGACCAGCAAGTGGACAAGGGACAAAAAAGTCCCAGTCTTTTGCATAGAAATGATCTTTCAAATTTAACTAATCAATGACTAATTAATTATATTAATCATTTTGTTTACACATTCATGCATATAAGTACACATATATGTACATGTGTATATATCCCCAAGAACCCTCCTTTCGATCTTCCTGTGCTTCTCCTTCCCCCCACTTTTCCTAGCAGCCTGCCCCAGCTCCTCTGTCAGCTTATTTTGGGTTTTTCTTGGCCTTTTGTTTGTTATTCCTATATCCCATCTATAGGTGAGACCCTCTGGTTTCTGACTTTTTCTTTATGACTTATTTCTGCTAATTATTGCCAAGCTATGGAAACAACCCAAACGCCCCCATACTGACAAATGGCTGAAAAAGCTGTGGTCTATGCACACAGAGGAATATTATGCCGCCATCAAAACCGACACATAGGAGGCGTTTGTGATGACATGGATGGACCAGAGGGAAATGATGTACAATACCCCCTTCAGCACTGAAGCTAAAGGGTCAGCACTGGAGGCTGCCTTTGTCATCATAACCCAAAGCAAGGACAAGAGACAACCAGCCTCGTTCTCCCCAGTCGCCTGGAGGTGGGCCCCGGGGCCCAGGAGGCTGGGGTCCCCACAGGATGAGGGTCTCAGTCAGTCGCCTCTGGCCTGAGTGCCCCATCCAGACTGTGATCTCCTGTGTGGGTCTTAAGGCCCCTGCTGCGCCCAGCCTGCACTCATCAGGCGTTTTAACATAGGAAAGAGTGAACTCAAATGGCCATGCCTCACCTCCCCCAGGCAACTATTGAGAAGAACAAGTTTTCAGGGCACTGAGAGGCTTAGAAATGGCAACTTAAGTGAAACAAAGTCTAATGAATGCAGGTCCTCCACGAAGGTCATTTTGGTCACCGTTAGTGGGAACTAGAAGTTCTCATCAACATTAGAATGAAATAATGTCAGTAAAGTGTTACTGGAGGACCTGCTACACACACACACACACACACACACACACACACACACGCCACTCCTAGGATAGTATCAAAACATCACATCACCTAAAAATAGATACGAATGAAAATAAGCCTCTTTCCCCTCCTTGGTCTTCTCCCCAAATATGGACTGTCCATTTTCTCTAATTCTATGTATACATGTATATAAAATGGAGGCCTGCTAGGAATTGTCTCTTAAAAGTATTTTTGTTCCCCTGTAGTTTTATTTTTTTCTCCTCTCACATTTGGGAGTTGCAAACTAAGAAAACCAAAAATAAATCTGCCAGAACTTTCATAACTACTTCGCAAGACGCTCCTATATTTTAGATATTCACCAGCAATGATTAGGAGAGAAGCCGTTATTTCTGCATCTTGTATTAGTTCCATGTACAAAACACACATAGCCCAATCTTGATGAAAGAAAGGATAGCTGAGCTCATGTTAAAGAATCTATTGAAGAATCTTTTAAAGAATCTATTGAGTAATATTCCATGGTGTAAGACCACATCTTTTTCATCCATTCGTCTGTTTTGGGACATTTGGGGTGTTTCCATGTCCTTGCAATTATCAATTATAAATAATGCTGCAATAAACATCTGAATGTGGTCTATTTACACAATGGAATATTACTCATCAATAAAAAGTGACATATTTGACAAATTTATGATAACATGGATGGACCTAGAATGAATCATATCAGCAGAAACAAGTCAGAAAGAAAAAGACAGAAACCAAATGGTGTCACCAATACATGGGACACAGGAAAAACAGACCAGGAGGAAAAGTCAAAACTAAAGAATACAACTGAGAGTGGGGGGGTGAGGAGGAGGGGCCAGAGTGGGGAGCTGGTGGGTGAACCGTGGGGAATACAAAGATGTGATATATATATATATATATACATATATATATATATGTGTGTGTGTGTGTGTGTATGTATATGTATGTATATATAATTTGAATAATAAAAAAATAAAAACCTACTGAGCACCCACCAAGTCTGCTGTTCCTGAAAGTGCTGAAATAGAAGGTTTTTTATCCTTATGAGTTATTATCTCAGTGAAACTTCGATCTGACCCGACTCAGAGTCAGGAGGAAGGGAAGCCCTTTACCCCCTGGGATTTCACTCAAGCCCCCCAGCCACCCCATCCCACCACCATCTCAGCCTAAGGAGAGGGGTTCACGTCAGAGTTTCCCACGAGCTCTGGCATCATTTAGGACAGGTATCACGCTTGTGTGTTCTGAAAGTTATCCACTCACGCTGCGAACACTGGTAAATTCACTAGAAGAAGCATTTCCTAAAATCCTGGCAGGTTTGTTCTCATTGTCCTAGTTGACAAAGCCCAAACATGAGAGGAGAAAAGAGGAACAAAACCACATGGGACCAGTGGAAGAAACGCTCTTTCTCCTCATCAGGATGGTTCCTATTCCGAGCTCATGTTCACTGAGACAAACAGGCCCTTGGCTGCGTCTACGGCCAGGTGTGCACACCCGCTGGGGGGTTGGAACTGGGGGCCGAGCGGCAGGACGTGGCTACTATTCCTGACCGTTCACTCTCAGGTTCCAGTGAGGAGCCGTGACCCACCTACAGGGCAAGAAAGATTAAGTTGGCATTGGGTTCACCAGGGACAAGGCCAGCAAGCAAAACACAGCGTCCATCCGAATCCCCACTTCTGCTCTGGTTACACCTGTAAGATCTGCAGGTGCCTACGTATCTTTCATGCCCACCTGGGTTCTTTTTGGTGACCAGACTGCACCAGCGCGCACCCACCAGCCCCAGTAAGCACCCCACCAGCTGATGCGAGACACTGCCTGATGCGAAATCCACCCGTTGACTGTGCCATCGAATTCAAGACAAACCTTTGGAAGGCTGGTGAAGGCATGGCTGGATAAAATGCTAGACATGCCAGGGAGCTCTCCATACAAGCTGCCTCTCTGGTCTCATTGCTTTCACACTTCCACCGTACTCACGCTGCTACAACGGGGAATCCTTGACAATTCGGAGACGAGCTTCTGACCTAGCCCGGCTTCGGGACTCTCATTCACCATGTCACTGAGGACAGGCCTGCTGATTTCAGCGGTGGGCAAACCGACCACCTCTGAGGTGAACTTGACATCAGATCTAGACCTTTGCTTCTGCAGGCAGCACCCCTGGACCAGCAGCCATGACACCCTGGAGAACTTGCTAGAAGTACAGACCCAGTCCTCACTGCAGACCTGGAGACCCAGCATGCCTCGTGACGTGTGTTTACTTTAGGAAGCCCTTGGAGGTGGGTGTCCTTTCCACTTATAACCCCTCTTACACGTGGGTCACGTGGCGTTTGTGTCTGCCCAGCACACACGGAGCGGCAGAGATGCAGCTCACGGGGAGCTTCAGGGTCACGCACACAGAACAAGCGCCAGCTCCCCCTGTGAGCTGGGGTGCTCCAAGGGCCAGGCCACCCTTGGAGACACAGACACCCCACGTCCGCCCCTGGGGCTGTCTTCTTGGGATGAGGGACCGACCTAGACACCAAGAGGGGCTGGGTGCGAGTCTCAAGCCCTTTCATGGAGCTAAGTAAGATGCTATTCACCTCCTCCTGGGCATCCAGGAGTCTGAACCTGACCTCAGCAGCGAAGGTGGCCGAGGCGCCCCTCTCTCTGAGGGCAGCTCTGGCTCTGGCCCTTGGAGGCCAGCGGCGCAGACCTGCAGGCACAGTGAGAGCCTGGGCATGACATCCCAGCAAGGCATCTCCCAACCTGGGGCCTGAATCCACCCATTTGATCACCTCGTGGTAAATACCGCAGTCCCACCTCGGCCTCTTGGCTCAGCTGCTTTTGATTCTTTCTGGCAGTCCCCAAAGAGCATCTTCCCCCCACACACCCCTGGCACCTCATTTAACCTAAATGGTGCAACTTTAAGACTCGGTCAATGCTGTTGTTCTCTAGTAACTTTTCGCCAATAGGCTTTTTGAATTGCCTGGAGCACTTCAGTCATCCACAGGGGACTCAGTTTGAAGCTGTGACCCCAAGATGGGCAGCTTATTTGTTCATAAAATTTAGGCATCACATTAGCTGTGTCTGAAAACACAGGTAAAAGACGCCTAAGCAGGATAAGGTGCTTTGACTTTGTTGCAAATTCCATTCTGGTGTGGACTCTGGGGGAGAGGATGTACCACCTGGAGGGTGTATAGAGGGAAGTTGGAGTCTTTGGTGCTTAGGAGGAAGAAAAAAAAGATAAAAAGGAAAGGAGCAGAGACTAGAAACACAGATTTTTGGGGAGAGGAGAGATGAGAATGACAGATAGGTAAAGAGCAGCCTGAGTGACCAGGCTGGGGACAAGCTCCCTGAAGAGTGAACTGGAGGTGATGAGGAGCCATGGTGGCCAGCAGATGAGTGGCCGATATGGAGTGTGGCACCGTAGCAAGGTGGCCTAGTGAGCTGGTCCCTGGAGATGGCCAGGGATGGGGAAAACTGATTTGTGCATCAGCCGTTATGGATGAAGCTTGAAGAGCCTTGGAGAAGCGAAGTAGCTCGGAACGTGGAGAGAGAAGAAACGAAGAGAAGACACCAGAGAAAGACTGGCCTTTGCAGAGTGCCTGCCTCAGGTGTGGAGGGGCAAAGGGTGCCAACTTGGACTGTGTCTCTGGAACCTTTGGGACTGAGAATGGTGACTGGACTGAGATAACTGTCACTGTGGCTTTGAGGACATTTCATTTTCCTGGCTAATTTCCCTTGCTAATAAAACCCTGTTGTTGAACTGCATTTGAGTGGCAGCTGCTACGTGTGGATGAGAAGGATCTGGTAAAAAACCTGGTGGCAGACTACCTTTTAAAAGATTTTTTCCTGTGGCTTGCTAATTGGCAGCTTCTGCCCCCTTTGATCTGATTTCAATTTACACATTGATCTTCAACGAGAGGCTTTCCGTGCTGGTAGTCTAGTTAATGAGAAGCAATCTCCACGAGGCCATGGTCTCCCTCACCTTTGTTATTTTGGGATCCCTTAGGTGGAAACAACATTTTAAGTCAAAGTCAAATAAAAATAAATCTTTAAGAAGAACAATGACCGTTTTTGGAAAGAGCTGTCCAAAAAGAATAATAAAATATGAACTACTGCATTCACAGGGTGAAGAGAAATGCTTTGTTGCCTACATTCTACTTAATATGTTTTAGATATTACTCCTTCTACAGAAGCCAGACCCATTTATTCTCCCCAAGGCAGGGTTTCTCCCACAAGCCTGAGTTGTACCCACAGAAGCAGCCACCCAGCCAACTCTGACTTGAAAAGCCAGCGCCCCTCCCCCCACACACACTGACACCTACTTCCTTGACTTCCTTGACCTGTTTCCCTGCATTTCTCTATTTTCTTTCTGCTTCCAGCAACAGCATTTTAGGATTCATCTTTTCAAAACCCACCTGTGTATGTCTGTTTGGCTTGTCACTAATTATGTACTTAATAGAGCCTCCATCGCATGTGAAATGGAATGTGAGTGTAACAGGAATGGGGAATAGGCTCAGGAGATTTGGGGATATGAAAGCCAACTTAAGGAAACCCGGGGAAGATGAACTGCAGAGAAAGATGGCCGCTGCTAAGGGAGCCAATCCACCTCCAAGAGGCAGAGGCATCAGGGTGATGGAAATGCTGCAATTAGATGGAAGCAGAGAGGGGTCGCTCAGTTCTCATCCGCCCTGAAGAAGTTAAGCTAAGATCAAAGCTATGTAATGACTTGGTGACCGAGGCAAGGCCAGTGGACACAGGCGAAGGACCCCCCACAGGGAGAATATCCGCTGTCCGCCACCACACAGCGCTTAAGCTAAAGTACCTGCTTGTATTTTGCTAGTTTTCCAGCTTTTACCAGCTTCTCCGCTAACTGACCCGTTACCACTCTGGGTTTAGCTAGTCGGGGCTTCTTCCTTGCCTTGGAGGATCCCTGAAGACATGCTTTGCGGCTGAAGGAATCAGGTCTGTGTGAACCACGGAGACAGTCACCAGTCACCCACTGACTGGCTCATCTCATCACCAAAGGCTGCACTGTGATGACATCGCAGGCTCAGGGCAGCGCCCCAAACTCCTTCTGCCCCATTTCCTCTTTCCGTTGCCTACTGGATGATCCCCAGGCAGACCAGCTACCCCGGATGACACCCTTGACACTAGTCACACAGCTCAGCTGGCCCTTGAGCTTCATCCCCTGACACAGGCTGGGGTGAGGGGCTGGTCAGTCCCACAGAGCTGGCCCCAGCCTTCCCTTCTGTGGGGAAAAGGGCACCGCTGGTCCCACTGCCCTTGGCCGTACCCACCCACCCATGACGTGGATGCTCTTCCAGCTGCTGCCCTGTGGTCACTCTGTGTTAGGGGTCACCTGTGGAATGAGGAAGAAAACAAGACGGAAGAGACTGACAATGATCTGGGAGGCCAGCCCACAGCACAGGAGTCCTGGGAAGCATGTCCAGGTCCCACTTGAATGAAGCTGTGAAGCCCCTCCTATACCCTGACAAGGAGATGTCACAATGATGTCATGAGGAGGGAGCAAAGCCTACGTGACACGCAGCAGGGAGAATGCGGGGATGCGCGATAACAGGAGGATTTATCTGTGGGGGCAACAGCCAATGGTGATAGGTCCTGTGTCTCTTGGGACCTTCAAAAGAGGTCAGGAAGCTGGGTGACAGGGGAGAGACGTGCTGTTGCCCACCCTCTAGTGTGCCAGAGGGGGCTGGAGAGATAGGAGGCGTTCCTCTTGTCTGAAGCTCTGTCTCTCTACCTGCTTCCACGTTCCACAACTCTGAAAGCCCCAAATGTCCAGCTAGTGAGTGTGACCTTCCCTTAACCAGAGACTGCAGTGACCACTGTCCTCCTGCTACCCCTGCATCCACCACCAGCACTGAGAAAACCGCCACGTCTCCCTCTTTGCCTGTGACCTGCGATGTCGCTTCATCACTGAGTTTTGTGGCCAAACAAGAAGTGAAAACATGAAACGAGTCTGTGCTGACCTTCTGGGCTGCATGGAAGGTGCTGGGGACAGAGTGTGGCTAAGGCAGGGGTGTGGAGTGGGGGGGGAAGGGGCTGTTTTCAGCAACGCGATGGCCTTCATCGCCCTTCACCCCGTATGCCGCTCTGCATCTGAGTCAGGCAGGACATTCTCGGGGGCCCAGTCTCCTGAAACAGATGGCTCGACCCAAATCCCCATCCTACCATCTAACAGCTGTTTGGTCGCAAGTAAGTGACACAATTTCTTTATTTCCCAATTTCCCCCTTTTTACGACAGGGCTGACTAGACCATTTCCCAGGGCGTTTTAGGGATTCCCTGGGTACAGCTTGGTGCACTGGGGAAGCACAGTTAATGCTACCCTGGTGAGAGGTAAAGGAAGAAAAGGAGGGAAAGTTTTCTTGATTCATTTTTTTGTTGTATATATATATTTACATCTGTATTAAGTCTATATAGATGTATTAAATCTTTATCTATAGATGGATATAGTTAGACAGATTTTACACCACTGAATTCCCCCAGGTTCTCCCATCACCATATCACACAGAACTGTCATCTTGGTTTTCTGTGCTCATCTCTTCTCTGATTTCTTCCTCCCTCTCCCCCTTTCTGGCTGTGTACTTTAGTTCTGTCAGCTTGTTTTAACCATTTCTCTTGACCTGTTGTGTGTATTCCCGCTATCCCATCTATAACTGAGACCATCTGGTTTCTGTCTTTTCTTTCTGACTTACTTCTGCTCACAGGATTTCTTCTAGCTCCCACCCATGTTGCTGCAAATGACATGTTTGTCTTCTTGAGGGCTGTATAATATTTCATCGTATACACAGACCACAGCTTTCTGATCCACTCATCTGCTTGGAGGCATTTGGGTTGTTTCCACATCCTGGTTATGGTGAACAGCACTGCCATAAACACCTGAGTACAAGTGTCCTTTTGAATGAGTGAGTTGTTGTCCTTCGGGTAGATTCTGAGAAGTAGAACAGCTGGATAGAATGAGAAATTGTGATGGAAAAGAGAAGGGAGAAAGGAGCAAGCTCAGAAACGCTGCAGGAAGTGGGGTGATCACTGTTGTCCTCCTTCAGCTTATGTTCTGCATGAAAACTACCTGCAGTAGGACAGGAGTGAACTCACTTTCCTGAGTTCAAGGACTTATTGTGTAGTTTAAAGCTATGTACATGCATAATTCACAGACCTCTTCTGAAACCAACCCCTCACTTTTCCCAATGACTATTTTCAAAAGCACAAGTCAGGGTCATGGCTAGTTCAAAGGCATCTGTGGAGTTTTACAAGATCAAAGTAAAGAAAGTGATAATATCAAAGGTCTATGTACATGTGGAAAAAAAGAAACCCTTTCTCATTTGCATAGGAGATATTTGCAACAAAAGTCAACACTCCTTGGCCAGAAAGAACTGTAAATATCAGAAGCTCTTCCAGTGTATCTCTGACTTCATATCTGCTGGCTCTGACATTTAAATCTGTTGGTCCAGGCAGAGACCGGGACTGCCTGGATGGGCAGGTAATGCCAGGTGACACAATACTGTCATCTGAGTCCACCTGGACACTTAGCAGCCCATGAAGGCATTTTTGCTGAAACCAGTGAGCAAATGGTAGAAGGAGCAGTTCTAATATGGAGACCCAATAGACTCTCCAGCATAGGTCCTGGTCAGTACAGTCCATGCCTGCCCGCGGGACAGGGGACAAGGCATTAAAATGTTTTGCATGGACAGTGCTGCAGGCCATTGGGCCATGACAGCCCCTTTGGTCTTCCAAGTTGCGAGAGGGCTTAGGAGTCACCAGTATCAGAGAGACCCAGCCCACGATCCCCTTGGCTATCACATATACCGCCCACACCAGTGGGACCTGCCCCTGCAAACATTCCCCACCCCAAGTCCTGTGGTGAGGGTGAGAAGTGTGTTATTGCTGAACCTTTTTTCAACACACTCATCACTGGTCAAGCCATGAAGCTTCATTGCTGCCTCTGCTCTTGTTCTCACTCAACTCTTCACAGCTGGTGGCTGGACTTCAGCAGTCAGACAAGTGTTGTGCAAGGGAAGGGGAACCGGCAGGGGGATGGGATGTAGGAAGTAGGGAGAGGTTCCCCCAACATGGAGTGGATGTGCTCCTTCCACTCATGCCATTTGCAGTTGAGGGTGCCATATTTTTGGTTATGCACATATATATATTTACATTGTTATACTCCCCAGGCTTCTCCCACCACCTTAATCATCTTAATCTCTTGTGCCCCTCCCTCCCCCTCTTTTGCTCTATACTTCAATTCTGTTGACAGTTAAGTTTTGTTCTTCCTTTTTGTTTGTTTGTTTTCCGTATGTTCCACATATAGGTGAGACCATCCTGTATTTCTCTTTTTTCTTTCTGGCTTATTTCCACTAGCATGATTCCCTCTAGCTCCATTCATACAATCACAAATGCCTCAAATTTGTCATTTTTAATTGCTGAGCAATATTCCAAAATGTACTACCAAAAGCAATCTTCAGATTCAATGCAATTCCAATAAGAATTCTAATGACATTCTAAAAAGAGAACAAAAATTCCTGAAATTCATCTGGAATAACAAAAGACCTCAACTATCCAAAATCCTCCTGACCAAAAAAAAGGGAAAATGGAAGCATTCTAATCCCAGACTTCAAATTATACAACAAAGCCATAATAATTAAAGCAGTATGGTACTGGAACAAAAACCAATGGAATCGAGTGCCCAGAAATAATTTTTTTTCATTTCAATTTTTTCTATTTCAAAATTAAATAATTTTTGACAATGGGACAAAAAACGTACATGGGAACAAGGATAGCCTCTTCAATAAATGGTACTGGGAAAACTGAACCACTACCTGCAAAAGAACCCAGACCACTCCCTCATACCATGTACAAAACCCAACTCAAAATGGATAAAAGACTTGGATGGAGGGTGCCATTTTTGAACAGTGGACAGTGGGAGCAGGTGAAGAACATCTGGGAGGTTTTGATTTTTTGGCAGGGATGGTTAATGCACAGACCACACCCAGGGAATCTGACCTGTACAGGGCTCCCCAACAGAAATTAGACTTCCGTGGGACTTTTGATGCTGTGCACCCAAAACTTACATGCTATGAGCCAATGTGACTACAGTAAGAATTAGAAAAAAAAATCCTTCCCAAAGAATTCTAATGTGAAGCTGGGACGTTGGACATTTGGTTTCCTGGGAAATTAGAAACACACAAAATATTAATTAATTACTACAAGATGAAACACATGCAATAATTAAGGTGAGCACATTTCGCTTAAGGGGGGAAAGGAAGGAGCGGTATAATTAGTGCGAGGAAGCCCCAAGGCTTCCCCACAGAACACAGGTACCACGTGCTACTGAGAGCTGAACCAGGAGCACGAATTCCCCCAGAAATAGGGAAGAGGTTCGAGAGAGGCATCCTGGGTTTGGGGTGTGCAGCGCATGGGGGGAGCATGTCAGGGGACCAGAAGGTCACGCTCATGTGAGGGCAACAGCGGCATCGATGCTGGATGGCAATTCGGCAAGTTGGGGCTGATGTTGTCTCTTGGGGAGCTAACAGACTGGCCATCGCCCAGGCCTGGACAGTCATGGCAGTAGCCAGGAAGGGTGATGCCAGGGTGAAGAGACAGAGGTGGGGAAGGCTGAGCTACGGGCAACTGGGACCTGAGGCAACGGCCTCTGCTTGCTTGCCTGGCCTTGACTTGAGCTGACCGCTGGGCCAGTACCTTGCTCTCCAAACCTGCCTGAGCCTGGACCAAGGAAGAGCAGCTGCTGCCATTGCCAGAAGTTTCCCAACAGAGGAACCGGACAGAAGCACGAGCACTGACCCCGACTGACTGGCAAGAGGTTTCAGACAGGATGGGACTGACCACTCGCTGCAAAGGCAGCCCTGGAATCTGAGCAGCACGGCTAACGAGTCCCAGGAGCGCAGGTGCCCACCCAGGAGAAGGACACTGCCCAGAAACGGGACAAGACCCACGGGCTAAACACGGACCAATGACACCTGAGGAGAGGGAGGTAGGAGCCCCCAGGGAGTGTGGGGGAGGGGGAAATGATGGGTCATAACTATACAAATAGGACTGAATCTGTATCAAGAAAATAAAACTAAATAAAACTAAAAAATAAACCAAAATCCCACACACGCTACCTCTGTAAAAAACAAAAACAAACAAACAAAAAAACCCTGTGTAACTATAGGTATGAAAAATAACTTAAAAACATTGTCCAGGTTCTACATTATCGTACTGGTAAACATACTTGTTACCAATAAATCAATTTTAAATCTTAAATTAATTTAAATTACTTTTATTAAATCAACCAACAAATCAATTTCATTGAACTAATCGATAATTTAATTTTATTGAATCAATCAATAAATTTATCTCATCAAATTAATTAACTAATTTCATCAAACTAATCAATAAATTTATTTTGTTACATCAACTAGTGAATTGATTACTAAATTGATTTTGTTGAATTAACTGATAATTGTTTCAGATTAATTTTTTATTTTATTTATTTATTTATTTATTT